>QHHJ01000214.1:0-29514 GCA_004367495.1 Fusarium scirpi | reverse complement strand
GGAGTGGTGGTGAACTAGTCTATAGTGTAACTACGTCAAGTCTTTGACAACGGCTAGTTGCCTGATCACCATCGTCTTTCCGAACCGCCCATCGGACTCTAGACTAAACTCGAAGATGCCTGACAGGTCACACGGCCACGAGGTTGGTTAGACGTTGTACAGTAGAGACCAGTATAGTATGGAAAGTGTGTTGTGCGCCAGATAAGAACCTGATATTTCCAGACTACGGTATATCTTCTACCCATCTCAATATCCAGTTAGATGAAACAAAGTGAAACTTGATGGCACTTGACCTCTTCACTTTCGCCTCGTTTTGATCTGGTATTTATCGTGTTTCATCTCGACGTATGAGAGACCTTGTAAGCCATACACCACCATGAGCCTACGCCGCAGAACCACGTACAGAATAGGTCATTCTACTTGACTATCTGTATACTGTATGCATCACATATATGCTTGCATTTGCACTTGCACTTTCATTCTGCCTTAGTCTACCCGGGCAATAGTACAGCTGACTACTCTATCATAGTGCATGAAAACGCAAGCCAACAAGGGCGCTGATTGTCGCAAAGAGACAGCTCTCATCTTCAGGCATCCTGTCTGTGGTGAGCAATTGACTCACCGAAAGTGCAGTTTCATGCAGCATCATTCCTGCTGTCAGAACACGATACCTGCAAATAATAGATGTAGCAAAACACTTATAGATGTGACGAACCATGCACATCATTCAGCTTACGACAATTGACTGCGTACCTACCCGACTCTCCCGTAAATCTGCAACTGCTAGGTTTACAAACTTCTGCACACAAAGATTCCTCGATATGTCCAACCCTGACCCTGTCCTTCAGTCAGCCTTTGTCCGCCCATCGCCCTGGTACTGTGCTTGTAAAACCGCAGCCATAAACTGATTCCACGCTGCATTCCTCGATTTTGGCGACATGTTGTGCTTCGTTGTTTGCCCTCAGCAGTAGCACAGAGCAGCTTCGGACGTCTCCCGTCAACAAACGTTAACGCCCAACGTGTTCGTGGACATCTCGAGTCAGAGCCTTGGTGTACCCGAGGTAATTATCTGATTCAACGATTGTCCCGAAGCAATCTATGCAGGGTCCTCTCAAGCCTTGATAAGTCGTTACGCAGCGTAATGATCTCCAGATCATCGCCCGTTGCTTGCGATGGACTCCCTCACCGAGCGCCGAGTAACACTCCCTGGGGATTCCGAGACTCGCAATAGGAGCCAAAGTATCGTTAGTGACGAGGCATCGGGAGATCAGCGCATGTTGAAAACGGCGATCGCCTTGTTTGAATTTCTCTGCGTGCGCTGGCAGGATAGGCTGTCGGTGTCGGGTCACAGATCGACTTGAATCAGCCTCTCGGCAACGCGCCTCATCGCTCGGTAGCCATATCAAGCCAAGATGCAGTAGCACGGATTTCGTTCTGTCAATAAGGCTTGGCTTGAGTTGTGGGTTTTGCCGATATGTTGATGCAAGTCAGTCTGGCCGCATTAGCCAGGCGATAACCAACATTAGACCATGTCTAAACAAAGAAAAGACAGGCACCTCGAACGGACCAATCTGTCTCGGCTGACGATTCTGGTATAGCCATGATACCATTGTGAATGTAGCTGGACCGTAGTAAGTGGCTATTCGTAGTGGAGGTATGCGGGCGAACCACTTCAATCCACCAAATCGAGGCCATGATATGGTTCGCGACTCGGACTGACCACAAAGAATATTTTCCTTTTGTCGTACAGGACTGATTCTTGTCCTTGATTCCATTCGTCATCGCGAATACCCAAGTCGACGTTATAATATCTCTGCGGGTTCAAATAGGCCTCGAATCGCCCGCTGGATCTCATCAACAGACAGACACCACACACCACTCAACTCTTCAATACAACTCTTCCAGTCCATACTCAAACAAGTGCAACAGGCTTGCTTAAACAGATAGTTTATCACACTTGTTTCAGCACGGCTGCACCCCTCCCTAACTTTCAAGCTTGCATTCGCCCTCCATCTTTTTACCGGACGCACCCTCTGGCATCTCGACAGCCTCACTTTCATATCTCACACACAGGTGGTAGCATACGGAGGCTTTGACTGCCGCGAAGCTTCGCCCGTTCAAACTCTCCATCGCCAGCCGCATATATCATAGCGCCCTCATCCTCTTCCTTCTTTGTTTCAACCCTACATCGGAACTTGCAACCCATCAACCAAACCCCAATCACAATATGGCTAGTCCTCTTCCCGTCGGGGCTATGCCTCCTGGCGTTCCATCACAACTCAATCAACAGCCTCATGCTCCCCAGGCCGCCCCTTCCATACCCCAGAACAACGGAATCTTTGCAGCTACTCCTGCATATATTCCCGGTAATGCACAGCCCTATCGCCATCCCCCTTTCCCTCCCATGGACCTACGTCGGCAAGCTCCCGCCGAGATTCAAGATGCGCGAGGCAGAAGCCCTCCGAAGTACCGGACTCTCCGTCTGGAAAAGGCATCCAGTGGCTCCTCCTGGACAAATATCACCGTCTCTGAAAAGCCCATGCCACAATCTATGATCCGAGATAGAATTGCATGGCTCCAGAAGAACACAAATTCCGTCACAAAGAAGAAGCAAGAAAAGAACGAATCCATTCAACGTCAACTTGACAAGACTCAAGCTGATTTGACCAAATGTGACCGCGACATTCGGTTTTACTACAAGTTAGTACAGCTTGAATCAGAATGGTGGGCGGCAGATGATCGCCGGCAAGAAGATAGAAGTGGACGGAGTTCCAAGAAGCATAAGAGCCATTCGAGGAGAAACAAGTCTCCTAAGTGGGAAACAGCAGCGATCATTGCATACTTCGTGAGCATGCATGCCAATGATCGGCCTGGCTCCAGACTTCATGGTACGAATGTGCCTCTGAGACAGTCGAAGCAGACTCAGCAGCCACAAGCTGTGCAGACAAGTGCAGGTGGCCTGCCTCCTATTACTCTTCCTCCGGGCTTCGTCCGACCTGTTCCATCAAACCCTCTTGAAAAGATGTTTCCGGTAGCTGATCCAAGACTAAGGAGCCAGCCCAACCCTGTCGTGACGCAACAGGCTGCCACCCATCCTACCCCCCAAGCTCAGGCACCTTACCATGGCGCGCCTAACAAACAACAGCATGATGGCACGGTATCAACGAAATCGAAAGAGGCGATGCCTCACCCCATAATTCCGGGATCAACACAAGGCCAGATCCCTGGTGGACAACCACCTAGGCTGCCACCGATCCAGCTTCCAATTCGCCCACCTCACGTTCAAGGCACTTTGTCAGTGCCAAATGCTCCATCACCATTGGTGCAGGCGGGCCCAGGTGCATCGGGAGGGGCCTCTAAGGCAAGCGGGCAGTCGACCGCACCAAGGACCATAGTCGCAGGGCCGAACTCGAGTGTTAGAAATAATATCAAGGTTTATCATGCCTCGGACCGAAGCTCCTCCTCATCCGATGATCTCTGGTCGGAAAACGAAAGCGAAGGAACAACGCCATCCTCTATCAGTTCAGACCACAGCTTGCAGCAGCGCGGTCGAGGCCGCAGTTCAAAACGTGCACATGCAGACCACCATAGAAACGTGATCATCCAAGATTCTCGTCACAGCAGAAAGGAGGCGAAGTATGTTCGGGATGAACGTACTAGGCCGTCACAACAACAACATGTACGTTTTGACTCGCCTGACCACCGATATCAAGAGGAAAACCGGTCTCCGAGAGACGAGTACCATTCTCAGCGACGGGCGGAAGAGTCCTGGAGAGTAGAACCCCCACGCATTATCCAGGTACCAAGAACAAGCGTCCGTCATGTGCGTGGGTCTGCCCCTCGACGTGATAGCTTCGATGACAAGTACGACCATGAGGAGAAGCCGTTAGAGCGGGCAAGGTTAAATGACTCTCGACATAAGCATGACGTCCGACGAGAAAATGATCGATTCAAGCATCTCGAGGAAGACGTTCGCTTGCGCCGCGACTTGAGGGAGAGACGAAGTGACCGAAGAGAAGACAGCGTTATGTATGCTGAATCAGATTCTCGATGGAGCGACCAGCAAGCTCGAGATTATATGCGTCAAAGAGAGTCACGTCGTCCATATCGGTATCATGAAAGCCGTAAGATTCGGAGAGAATACGATGAATGATGGAATTGAGTATAAGGGAATTTATTCAATCTTGGTTCGAATTGTTTCTTTGTCGTCTTCTTCTCTAAACTGGCCTGGGTTTCTTATTATCTACTTACTTTTGTCCGGATTGGATTCTTGGTCTCATTTGAGAGTAAAACGATACGAAAAATAGGTAATTAACTGAATTTTGTCGTTATATCATTTATCATTTATCCAATTGATTGCACGTGACCAAGCGACGCCGGTAGTGGGAGGGGTCGCGCTCTAACGCGTCAGGACGGGCGCACTTTGAGTGAAACTTCATGCGTGGGTGGTACCTATAGAGAGTACAGCACCGTACCTTGACTTGACTCGCCCTCCCTCCCCTGAACCTGGACGCGTTCTGCATTAAACAGCCCAGTTCAGTGAACAGTAGGGCCGTGGGGTAACGTAGTCGCTAATGGGTTCGTTCTCTTCCAATAGAGCCTCAAAGTCAATGTTTACAACTTTCTACCTTTTTTAATTCTTTTACTCCCCCTCTCCTTCCTACCACCAATAGACTTCTATTTCTTCTCTTCCCACCATCGCCACCCAGCGACGGTTTATGAGGGCTGGTATCAATAGCCTCGCCTTCCGTTCCTCGCCGACACGGGCAATTCTTCTTCGACGAGTTGTACAACAGCAGCTACTACTGCCACTGCGGTTGCAGCAGAGGGCCCAGGTACACTCAGCACGTCCAACTTATTCACCACATCTCGAGATAATGTTGCAACGGGCAAGCAGCAAGTACGAGGCCAACGCTCCTCCTCAAAAGAACCAGGCCAGAGGCGGGCCTTTCGTTCCTTCCAGTAGCCCAACATACAATGCCGATATCAGACAACAGCTAAAGAAGCCAAACGCCCCTTCTGTGTCGGCGAGGACGATGCCACCCTTTTCTAAACCTCTTGAGAAACGATCTTCCAACATGAATCAAACTCCTAACAACAACAGACCCTCGGCTGGTCTCGGTAGAGGATCACTGGCAAGTCTATGCGGAGGATCAAATTCATTTAGCGAACAAGCAGATGTTGTTGATCTTACCGGTCCCGAATCCCAAACCAAAGCTCAAGCGGCTGTTTTCTTTAACGAAAGTGACTTCAGCGACGACGACGATTTGGATCTGGACTTCAAGGCTCCTTCAGCCCTACCAACGTTGCCACCAGCTGCTAATACTCCTACCAAACGCATTGCGAACGACAGCATGGCACCTCCACCACCGACATCAACGCAGACAGATAAGACCATTCCTTGGTCCTCATCACCTCCTTCTCACTTCCTGCCTCCTGCAAGGAACCCGTCCGTCACATCGACTATGGCCAACATATCAATGAAGCGCGAGTCTTCTGGCGATCAAGATGATGTTCCAGCTCTCAAGAAGGCCAAAAAGCGTGTACTGCCCCAGAGCTTCAAGCAGGAAGAGGCTGAAGACGAGGACGATCACCAGGCTTCAGTCACCCAGACACCAAACAACAAGAAGAAAGACTTTCTAAACCTCACTGCCAGCGCTGTCAAGGAACAGAAAAAGCAATTCAGAAATCAACGCCAACAGGAGCAACCTGCAGCCAACACAGACTCGTCTATGGGCGAGATCCAAGAAGTGACAACATCACATTCCAAAGGCAACTTTGCTATATCTTTGAGTGAAGAGCAAAGACACGTCTTGGATTTGGTAGTGAACAAGAATCAGAGCGTCTTCTTCACTGGTGCAGCCGGAACTGGTAAATCCGTCTTGATGCGAGCCATCATCACTGAATTGAAAAAAAAATATGCGAAAGATCCTGAACGTGTTGCGGTCACAGCCTCCACAGGACTTGCGGCATGCAACATCGGAGGCATCACATTACACAGCTTCTCGGGTATTGGTCTTGGTAAAGAGGACGCTACAGCGTTGGTCAAGAAAGTTCGACGGAACCCCAAAGCCAAAAATCGTTGGCTAAGAACCAAATGTCTTGTGATTGATGAGATCTCCATGGTGGACGGGGACCTATTTGACAAGCTGTCACAAATCGGAAGAACAATTCGGAATAACGGAAGGCCATGGGGCGGCATCCAACTTATCATCACTGGTGACTTCTTTCAGCTTCCACCTGTACCAGATCACGGAACCAAAAGGGAAACCAAGTTTGCGTTTGATGCCTCTACTTGGACCACCTCAATAGACCACACCATCGGTCTCACGCAAGTCTTCCGTCAAAGAGATCCCGTGTTTGCCAACATGCTAAATGAGATGCGCCTGGGCCGAATTACCGAGGACACTGTCCGAGCCTTCAAAAGGCTTGAACGACCACTCGAATTTACAGATGGACTTGGGGCCGCTGAGTTGTTCTCCACTCGAAACGAGGTCGAGGGGTCTAACGAAAAGCGATTACGAGAACTCCCTGGAACAGTTCGACGGTACGAGGCCCAAGATACTGGCAAAGATGATATTCGAGACAAACTGCTCGCGAATATGATGGCTCCCAAATCCATCGATCTGAAGATGAACGCCCAAGTCATGTTGATCAAGAACCTTGATGAATCACTGGTCAATGGATCCCTGGGTAAAGTCATTGGCTTTTCAGATGAGAAAACATTTGACATGTCCCCAACGGATGAGTACGACGAGGATGACCCAACAGCCAAAGCCCGAAGGAAGTTACTCAAATCGTTCAAACATGAAGCAGAGTCAAGCTCGAGCGGAGTCAAGTACCCAGTGGTGCAGTTCGGGGCAACAGATGGTACATCACGTGTCATCCTCTGCCAGCCTGAAGAATGGAAAGTCGAGTTGCCTAACGGCGAAGTTCAAGCCAAGCGAACCCAACTCCCCCTGATTCTGGCCTGGGCATTATCCATTCACAAAGCTCAAGGCCAAACCCTGGAGCGAGTAAAGGTCAATCTGGGACGGGTATTTGAGAAAGGCCAGGCTTACGTTGCTCTCAGTCGAGCTACTACTCAGGATGGCTTGCAAGTTCTAGGCTTCCAGAAGTCCAAGGTTATGGCCCATCCTCGGGTCATAGACTTTTACAATAAACTTTACAGCGCAGAGGAGGCGCTCGGAAAACCGAAAGCACAATCCATTACTGACTTTGTTTCCAATCGCATTGGGTCCGCGCCTGCAAGGGCTCCAGCCCCCAAGAAAACAGCACCTCAAGTGGTAGATTTGGACGATGAGGAGGAGGCGATGGCTGCATACGGCCACTAAGCTAGTCGTCTTGGAGTTCTTTTTTGCACGATAAATGTTCACCACTTACGAATACCCTTGCATGATATGACGGTGGCAGTTAGGACGCAATATGCGATAGAGACAAGTATAAACATAAGACAGGCATAGGGATGCCCAATGGAGGCGATTTGGTTGGGATGAGTAAGGCAAAGAGGCCAGTAGATGCCAGGTAGTTAGTTATCTATACTTAGACACTGCGACGCAACTTATGATAATACCAGATGAAGGACAGTTAGTAAAGTCCAGAACTTACAGCATAACTTGATTTTCCTGCACCGTTATTTGTTGCTGTGGAAAAGACGGGTTTCAAGTCTTTTTTCGAAATTTCGTACCAAAATCGAGCCAGGCACTTTCATGCATGGATCCATTGCTTACCTGGTTGCCTTCCCTCACTTACTTATACCATCAACCAATCCGAGACATCAATCACAACTGCAAAATCAGCCAGCCGTCCATTGCACTTTACGGTTTTAGCACTACCTACAGGTACTTAGGTACCTGTAATAGTGACGCAGACCGAACCTAAGGACCGGGCCATCATCGTCTTATCGATAAGAAAGTTGGCAACTTTATTCCCAACCTTGCCCCATGTTCAACAGGAAGTTCTCCCACCAAGAATAACCCCCCCAGCACACAAGACCGCAACCCCGAAATCAGACCGAAAACCTCACGGCAACCCCCCATCGCATACGGCTGAGACATTGCAGAGTCTGAGCTTCACCCGAATTTTCCGAGCAGTACACGACCTCGTTGCAGGGACGCCCTAGTGTCGACCTCCCCTCGTTTGCCCTATCCCGCCGCCTCGAACCTCGAACTGTCATCAGTTGTCAGATACAGAACCTCAACTGCAAGCTCACCTTAATACACCGCGATACACGAGCGTCAGCTTCAGATCGGCCCTATAGCCGCTATATACTCACAGACGCGACGCTCTGCACCATAGGATCCCGTCTTAAATTCCAGAGGATTTTCATGACCCCCAGGGAGTGACGATTCTTTTCATACATACTTTCGCGCCAACGACCAAATCTCTTCAACAAGTTCCAGAACCTACATACCAATCTTCAACATGGCAAACCAATTTATAGGCTTGCATATGCGGGTGGTGCTGAGAGACCCTCCTGGAAACGAGTTCACAGGGACAGTTGTGGATGTCCAAGCAGGCAGTGGCCTGACCTTGACTAATGGTATGGATGTCTAAATCACGCCGCAGAGGTACACCACTAATTTTCCGACGCAGTCTTTATGGCAAATACCAAACAGTGGTTCCCAACTATACAAATCGCTGCAGCTAACATTGCTGATCTGTCCGAAGTCAAGGATAAATCTCCTGCGTCGTATACGCCCGCCCCTGTCGAACCTGTCGCTGCACCTACTTTTTCACAACCGCCTGCGCAGCCTGCATTCATCGACCCTGCCATCCTCAGCCTGGGAAGACCGCCCGCGTCAGCGACGCCCTCGGGATCCGACACAAAGGCTCTGATGCACGAGGGGGGGAGAATAGAATTGCATAATGTTTCCGTAAACATCAAGGCATCTACACCGGGACAGCCTATTTCAGACCACGATCTGTCAGGCTCTGTCAAGAATTTGGCCCTTGGTGAAATTGTGCCCGAATCTGGCAATGGCAAGGCAGTCGAGGGTAGTGTGGCCCGATCTGCCAAGAAGAGAAATACCAATCGACGCTCCCGTCAAGCCAAGCAAGGAAAAGGTCAACGTGCCGAAGAGGATGGTCTCGCTGTGGAAGGTTCACCTGCCAGTGGGCGAGGAAAGGGGTGGAGGCAAACACCTATCTTACAGAGCACGTCATCTTTCCAACCATTTCACTTCTTGAAAAAGAGCACCAAGGGTCGTAAGGGTACCCTTGACAATGGTTGGGCGTCTGAGGATGTCACAGAAGAAATGGGCGATTTTGACTTCGAAAATAACTTGGCGAAATTTGACAAAGCAACTATCTTTGACCAAATGAGAAAAGAGGATCAAGTCGACGACGCTAGCCGGTTAGTATCTCACAACCGCAAGCCCAAACCTGGTACAGCTGGTGGCAAGAATTTGCATTACACAGAAAACGTGTTGGATTTACCGTCAACCGCCAGGAAAGACGCGTATTCGTGGAATAGCGAGGCGGACGATGGGCTGAATGAAGCAGAGAGGCTCTCGGGACGAGATGTCCGGAGCAGCCAAAGCAATCGGAGGGCCGATAGCAAATCCGGACCATCGCGGAGGTCACAGTCACGCAAAGCAAGTGCTGTTGCGATATCAGGCGGCCTTCCGCTGAGCCGTGTCAATTCCGGCGTACGTGCAAGCCACCTGTCTCGCTTGTCTATTTCTCGACCAGAATCCCGCAGTACTAACAGCAGGCAGCAAGGTCATCCACCCGGCTTATACCTGGTCCCTTCGCATAAACGTCTGGAAACCGTCTCTGCCCTGCAGATGTTGAACCTCGAAAACATTGCAGCAAATGAGGTGGGACTGACGGAACAGCTCATGGCCGAAAATGGAGGAAGAGGTATCGCCGAGGTGACTCTGAAGGCCCTGACGGACCCTGCCATCAAGGTGCGGTTTGGACTTGCTGGCGCTAATCCATCATCCAGCGCAACGTTGAGCAGCCCAGCGGTGGTCATTCTAGCTGGAAACAACAAATCCGGCATTCGCGCCATTGCTGCTGCACGCCATCTTCGAAATAAGAATGTCAACGTACTTGTGTGCCTGGTGGGCATTGAGCGAGAGAAAGATCTGCTCGAGGACCTGCGACAGCAGATTCAACTTTATCGAGCTTTTGGTGGCAAAATTCTTAGCAAAACTGACATTTTCGAACACTTGCGCAAGGCATCATCACCCGTGTCAGTGTCTCTTATTGTGGATGCTCTCCTGGGCTTGACCATTTCGTTTGAGGAATTGCGAACGGGCGACCAGGCTGCTGTTTACGAGTTGATGGAATGGGCGAACCGCAACGAAGCCTTTGTGCTCTCCGTCGATGTTCCAACGGGAATCGACCCAACTTCTGGAAAGGTCGCAGTCATCGATGGCAGTCGACTTTTTGTGAAGCCACGATATGTTGTTGCCATGGGAGCTCCTAAGCGAGGTCTGCTTGAGGCTGTGACACCCCCAGATGAGGACGATCCGCAGAACATGAATAACGCTGGGCACGAGGAAGAGTGGCGTCTCTTCATTGCGGATATCGGCCTGGGCAGTGCCGTATGGAGGAAAGCTGGAACTAAGATTCGACGAGGCATCGACTTTGATGAGAAGTGGGTACTTGAGATGAAGTATTCAGACGGTCAGCATGATGAAACCGACTACGACGACGAGTAGGTTGGAGCAAAAGCCAAGGGAATGCCGATTTTTATAAGGAAGGGACAGGAAAAGTTCAACAGTTGATTTATGGCACGGATAACAGAAAATGTGCTGATGATGCATTTCTCGACGACATAAGGCGTTTGGCGGGATTAGTTGTTCTGGCGTGAAAGGAAGGATGCATATATATTCTAGTTGCGTTGAGGTCTATAGACACCGAATACCCAGGAGTTGATTCGAAATATATAATTCGAAATTTTTGATAGACTATGATTTAGCAATAGAAGATACGATATAGTCTAGCAGTGGCGGATAAAGTAGAAAAATAATAATAAATAACTAAAGAAAAGAACAGAAAAGAACACAAAAAGAAAGAAGAGCCAAGTTCGCCAAGCCTGGAGAAAAAGAGGCCGGGTCTCGGGAAATACTAATGGAGGCTTAAGCTTTGCCAAGTCGTCTGTGATTTCCGTGTGCATGTGCAGCCTTGGCACTTTATAAAGCTTGATTTGATCTGTGCCAATATGCTATATGACGTGAGAAACTGGCTATGGGTGTCTAGGGAGCAGGTTTAATATGTATTTAGGAGCAAAGCACTGTAGTTCAGTTCCGCATATGGTTCGCTCCGCGAGATTGAACGTACAACTTTTTTCTTCTAAAGTATCTGGATAAAAGTAAGAGTAAGAGTAAGAGATTGTATAAGACAAACATTTGGGATAACTCGCTTGAAACTCGAGATGTTGATATTGGGATTATAATGATTAATCTATACACTTTGTTCATTTGTTCATTTGTTCAAGGAACTGTATCTAGAATCACTCCCTACCTAAAAATGATGCTGTCACGGGTGTCGCGGACCAAATTGACTTTTGAGAAACGGCTCGGTCCAGCCATGAGGCGAGGGTTCTATCGAAACCGAAACCAGCCGGTCGGTAAACAGCCAGCATCATTTGTTATTAAAATGGAACTGAAATTTACACTACGGGCTGTTCTGTTGCACCGCAAACGATTTGTGATTTCTGCCGGTGGACAGCTAGCTGTTGCTTCAAAAGAATCGCACTATGGAGAGCTAAGCTAATCTTGGAAATGGATATGTGGGAAGGCTGGATGATCTTTTCCTTCCATCCACTCTCTTGCATGGTAAGCTAACCCCAGAATTAGGATTGTACTGCACAGCACAGTGCAGGATGCTGTCAAGTTGTGGACACTGGAAAGAGTAACATCCGATCTGGTATAATGAAGTGATGAGTTGGTACTATTCATTAGACGTTCACTTGCAAGTAGCCAAGTGCTGGTACGAACTCGTATAAAATAACCAGATTATTTCGTCTATTATCCATCAGCCCTAATTTCTTCCTAACAAGAGGCGGGGAGAGAATTGGGGCTGAATGGACGAAAGAGGATATATTGAGCGCTCATCAGGGCCTTTGATGATTTTGGGGGTTGGAGAGGGGTGCACTTGTTTTGTTTTGGCTTCAGTTGCATTCCAGCCCTGTCGCTAGGTTCCTTGTTGATCCGACCCTTTTTAGTGGCACAGATATAACATACCTACCTAGGTATTGTACGATTGATTGATCGGTATGTACTGCCGTTGAACGGTCTGGAAGTTCATAGGCTTGATGGGTATCTTTGGCTGTGGGCGCGCAGCCAAAGCCGATGGACCGAGAATGGTTTTGCGACGGGACTCAAATCAATATAGCGATAGATTCTACTATTTTTCCCAGAGCAGTGCGGGCGTATACTGTACCATATGGGCTAAATTTACATACGGTGATTATACAGTGCGTCGCTAAACAAACAGAGGGAAGATGCTTACTTGTAATATTCATCCATCCATCATAAGGTGATTCCCCAGAATTCTTGTCTTACTGTTCCACAGCAATCGATTTTACTGTAATCTCCCTGAGCCATGCGTCCATGCTTAAGAAGAATGAACGGACCAAGAGCTTAATTATTCTAGCTACCTACAGTACGTTACGTATCCGTAATTATGAACCGAATTCTTTTGTGTCCAGGTCCAGACCTTAGAATCAGCCTTGTTTTTTGTTTTTTGTTTCTTTCTCCTAGCGGGTTTAATACAGTCTGGCGTATGTTGGCATCCATCGAAAAGGCTTCTCTTTTCCAGATCGCCACTCCATATTGCCCGATCCCCAAGAACGGCCCTCCTGCACGTCTTCCACGCGAAAATCGACCGACAGTAACAAGCCAAGACTTTGCCGACTCTCATCGTCACTTACCCTTGGTATTGATCTTGAGCAAAACGTTTGGACCTACTCATACTCATACTCATAATATGTATAGTAAGGACTAGGTAAGTGCTGTACAATTCGCCGCGTCAATCAATTCCTCCTTCTATTTCGATTCCCCAGTCCAAGAGAAACAACCCCCCGTCTTGCCTCAACTCCGCCTCCTTCCGTTCGTAGTCAAGGGCCCGCCGTAATCAATCACGCACCCCCTAGTCCCGTCTACCTACCTTGGTACCTACAGACTCCTGCAATAGGTATTGTACTGTACTGCACAGTATTAGAATCCTCCCGTTACAGTTTCCCCCACGATCTCCTCGAAACCGCGCCTGAACACACTCGTTTTCTTCACCAACAATCGTAAAAAAAAGAACCATCACACCCGACTGCCTCTGAATCGCAGGCAATTTCGAATCTGTCCTCGGTCGATTCTACCGCGTTGCTCAGCCATCGAAACGTGCCTCCCATGGCGGCCGCTTGAGCGAATCCCCTCCAACTAGAGTCCTCCTCCAACTCGCGAATCTTGTCAACTCGCGGCTGGTCGTTCGGTTTGTGTTGCCTCACTGAATAATCGGCCAGCCGCAATCATGGCCACCGCCGCCTTGGTCAGCGCGACTATCACGGCGCCTCCATCACTATGCACGACAACGTTCTTACCTGTCAATGGAGTTAAGACTTTGGGGCTCGACGGTATCCCCTCGATACTGACGGAACCCGCGATTTACCAAATACCTTGCCCGACGCACGACATATTCCCCCGAGCCGAAGTCCATGTCACATATGCTGCCTCCGGCGACGATAGCAGCCTCACTCAACACGATGCGTCAGACAGCAGCCCGAAATTCTCCGACTTCCGCGATCCCTTCTACGCCTCCACCTTTCCGATCTGTTACGCCCTCGCTGCTACTACCGTTACTGCCTATATGCTCGTCATTATGCTCTTCGTCACCCCCAGATCTTTTCTCGACGGAGGAATTGTTTACCTGGGCCGAAAATCCGCTTTCACTCATAGCTCGAACAACAGCGTCACCATTGGTGGTCGACCATGGCTACAAAAAGTCGCCGCTTTAACCGTCGCCATCTCACTAACTATCGCGTCAGCCGACACCTTCAGAGTAGCTAAAAGCCAGTACTTGTGGGGGATCCAGAATGCGAATCAACTACAGGATGAGGTGATGAACAGTGTGGAACTCAAGGTTATCCGACTCGTCTCTGATACGTTCTTATGGCTGGCCCAGGCCCAGACTCTCATCCGACTCTTTCCCCGACACAGAGAAAAGATAATCATCAAATGGGTTGCGTTCGCACTCATCACTCTTGATGTTGTCTTCAGTGCCGTCACCAGTTTCAAATACTCGGATAACGGCATCAATACTACCGCACGACCTAAGAATTTTGTTCACCCTGTTCCCGCTCTCAGTTACCTGTTCCAGCTTTCTCTGGGCTTGTTGTATGCTGCCTGGGTGGTCTACTTTGCGTTAATGAAGAAGCGTTACTCTTTCTATCACCCTTTTATGAAGAACATCAGTTTTGTCGCTATCATTTCCCTCATTTCGATTCTCATACCTGTTGTCTTCTTCATTCTCGATATTTCCCAGCCTGATTTTACTGGATGGGGCGATTACGTGCGATGGGTTGGTGCTGCAGCTGCCAGTGTTGTTGTGTGGGAATGGGTGGAAAGAATTGAGGCTCTTGAACGTGAGGAGAAGAAGGATGGTATTCTTGGCCGAGAGGTTTTCGACGGGGACGATACGCTCGAAATCAACGCATCCGAGTTCCCCTGGCTTCGCAATCGTAAAAGCAGAAAGGGCGGCAGTTCGGGGGGCGGTAGTGAGGGTGATCGGTCGCAGATGTCTACGACTGCAGCCAATGGTTGGCCGACTGTCTCTTCTCTTGCCAACAGATACCGCGGCCAAGGCAATGGTTCGTTTGCCGAACCATTTGAGCAGCCTTCGCAAAGGGGTACAGGAAGAGGCTTGCGACCTACAATCTGGCCAGCTCGGCCGGCACCTGCCGCTACACCTATTAGCCGTACAGACACGGCCAGCGCGGCGAGTACAGTTTATGCTGTACGGTACCAGGCCCCTTCAGAGACTACTTCACGAACTCCCGATCCTCTGCCACAACCGAGTGTGGTCGATCTGAGTCGATTAGGCAGCACACCTCCAAGCCAACAACTGCACGATGAATCCAGCTCTTCCAATCACGCCCCGGCTTCCGTGCAGCACGGTGTTGTTGTGCCGCCAGCTTCACAACAATCTGTAGATTTGGAAGCTAACTCGCCAAATTCGCCAAATCGGGGCGGTTGGCGTAATCTTACTTTCTCTAATTCTACACTTAACCACACAACCGAGGATGCGCCTACGGAGACAGTCCAACGTTCAGACGGCAATTCGGTAGTCACGCGTGAAGGACGCGCAAACAATTCCAATCGATGGGATCTAAGGGGTCGATTGGAGGACTTCGCGGCAAACCAAGCCGAGAAACTACGAGATCGCATGCGATCAGCACCAAATACTGAAAGCCTTCCAGTAACGGTCATTCCGGCACCTCCCCGCAGAGGAGCAGCGCTCCAGCAGGTCCTGGAGGAAGAAGAACTCAACACTACGGAACGGCAATCACCGCAGCTACCAAGTAGGCAGCCTTTTGCGAACCACAATAACAGCACGATCAGTCAGGGCAGCACTTCGAGAGATGCGTTAGGAGTGGCACAATTGAACAGGAGTCGAAGCACGTTCTCGGGCAGCCCAGGGGATGGACCTATTCCGCCCAATAACCCACCACTATGGCGAGGTGTCCGGCCGAGAACGAATTATGAGGACGATTTCTATGATGACTCCGACGATGGCTCGCTGTCAGATAGGTCATCGTTGGATCATCCAAGACAAGACTCGGATTCGCCGGGGCTTCGTCGAGCGACTTGAACTCTTGTGTGCTAGTACTTGTGCACCTAGCGATCCGTTATTTTTGAAAGACTGGCGTTTAAATAATCATCGGGACGGCCTGTATGAATGATACCCCTGGGATGATTGCATCAACATCCCTTACATGTATATCTATGGCAGGGACTTGCAAACATGGCGGCTATGTCCGGAGCCATGTATATGTTCAATGAGATGGACCCCTGAGCAGGGAATATGGCGTTATAAGGACGGGATCTCATGAGCGAATATGCCCTATTTGTATTGTACGGTCACTTTTCATTGACCTCAACTTATATAGGAATTGATACTGCGATATGATATCTGGACGTTCTTAATATGAACCAATATTTAACTGCAGATGATTCCAGGGTTACCTAACTTAGTACCTACTGTACTTGCCAGCTGACAGTTGAAGGTACCTAGGTAGTAGGTAGACTACGTGCATGTCCATATCTTTGCGGCATGACGTATTTGGCGCATGTCAGCTGCAAATTATAGCCCACATTGAAGCGAAAAAAACAACTGAATTCTCGGCATCCTCGGGAGACGAAAACCAGATGCGCGCATGAATCAGGGCGAGACAAATGCGATGGGATGATGGCAAATGATAGGAGAAGGACCATTGCACGTTCGAATGGATGTTATGCCACTCCAGAAAGGGGCGATTGATCAAACCTGACAATGAGTGATGATCCAGTTAGCACAACGACATCTGTATAAGGTTGGCAAGGGTAAGATAGGTTCCTATCATAGAGAGAGGTAGCGACCAAAGAGAGGTTGTCCGTGGTTATAGCCGAAAAATCTCAAGACAACCAACGTTAAGGAGGAAAATAACAGGCTGTGAGTGAGTGATGGATACCTCTACCCCTGAAACTGAAGTTGAACCCTGGCAGCCAGGCCATATCAACTAAAAACCCTTGGATAATCTTAATCTTGGAGCCCGCGGAGGCCTTTTCTGCCCCACAATGTGGGAATCCTTTTTCTTCTAGAGGGTCTGTGGAAGAATTAGAATGGGTAGGTAGTCTAACTTTGAGAAACGTTGTGGGAAAACAGAAACTGTAAAGTTTAAAGGTTTAAGGTTAAGTATTCCCTACTTTCGTATATATATAGTTGACCTCCCTACCTAGGTAGGTAATAAGGAAAGCAATTGACTCCTCAAAGACCCTGAAATCGAACTTGCAGTATCCGTACATACAATGCCAATGCCCCAGCAGTCAGGAGCCAGGAGCCATGAGATGGAACCCCGATGGAAGGCACCACCCATCCAACCAATATTTCCCAATCTGGCCAATCATGACATGCTTTCCCGTCTCGGCTTACCCACCTAAAAATCTCCCCTCCACTAACATCTCCCTCTAATAATAATGTATCCGTACCTAGGTATTGTCCAGTATAGCACGCGACGATCCCGCACAATCCGTACCTAACTTCTTGACTCTCTCTCTTCATTACTCTCCTCTTGTCTTCTTCTCATCTTGTCTCTTTAATCTACTGGCTGCCTCTTATTCTGCGTTACAAAAACGTAAATAGGAGAGATTAGCCATACGAGTCAAACAGCAACCACATTCCTTTCCTCCCTATACTGGACCCTTCCTTTCCTCCTCTTTGCGACTCGAGGTATCCGTTGCGCTACACTACTCGCGAAATAGGGGTGCAACATCTTCCACCACAGAACAAAGCGAGACAATTCTAAACTCTGCCAGCTCGGAAAGTGGCATACGATAAACGAGAATGTCAGGCTCAGAACCTTTCCCGCTGTTGAACACAGCAAACGATCAGCTACACCAGCGTCATCAAGCTACCTCGTCGTCGTCGGTCAGCAACACTACAGCCACCCAGGACGCCATCAACAACGCCCGGAAGCGACGTAAGAGCAGCGCTTTAGGGGGCGAGATTCGAGGTGACACGGGTGCCCCGGCATTGGCTTCCAGTCGTGCCAGTCTCGAAGCCACCGACAACCACTCAAATGTTTATGTATGTCTCTGCTCTGTTCAGGCTCCTCCACCTACTCCCCTTGAGCTAACATATCTCTGATGCAGTCCGATGGCCGAAAGCGCCTCTCGAAAAGACGCCGTGCTCGTGGCCTTATCGCTCGTGCGAAACAGACCATGATCAAGCACACCTTCGTCCTCCCTGCCGTCCTCCTCGTCTTCTTCCTCATTGGATACGCCATTAACCCTACCGAATCCAACCCTATTCACCACTTCATATTCCTCTCCTACAAGCTACCGCAAGAGGATCTCAATGAGCCCGCTCGCTACGGAAAGGGCCGCTGGGATGTCGCCTTCGTCGCTTTCTATACAATTGTCTTGTCCTTCACTCGCGAGTTTATCATGCAGGAGCTTCTTTCGCCCTTGGCTCGTTACTATGGCCTCAGCCGCGGCAAGAAGGCTCGTTTCATGGAGCAGGTCTACACTGCTATCTACTTCGGAGTCCTTGGCCCTGTTGGTCTATGGGTCATGAGCCACACTCCCGTATGGTACTTTAACACTTACGGCATGTACGATGGCTTCCCCCACCTAACTCACCAGGGCCCTGTCAAATTCTACTATCTTTTTCAGGCAGCCTACTGGGCTCAGCAGGCTATTGTTCTTCTCCTTGGTATGGAGAAGCCTCGCAAAGATTTCAAGGAACTTGTTGGTCATCACATTGTTACCCTTGGACTCATTGGCCTGAGCTACCGCTTCCATTTCACTTACATCGGTCTGGCTGTCTACGTCACCCACGACATTAGTGACTTCTTCCTGGCTACTTCCAAAACGCTCAACTACATTGACTCTCCCCTCGTGGGCCCTTACTTTGGAGTCTTCATGATCGCTTGGATTTACCTGCGTCACTACCTCAACCTCAAGATCATCTGGTCTCTCTTTACCGAATTCGAGACTGTCGGTCCCTTTGAACTGAACTGGGATACCCAGCAGTACAAGTGCCGTATTGCTCAGGTCATTACTGCCACGCTCTTGTGCTCTCTTCAAGCCCTTAACCTCTTCTGGCTGTTCTGTATCGTCCGAATTGCCTGGCGATTTGTCAGCCAGAATGATCTCCAAGATGACCGATCCGATGACGAGGATGAGGGTGACATGGAGGAAGACGAGGGAGCCGTTACTGGCTCCAAGGCCAACAGCTTTACGAACGGACATGCCAACGGTAGGGCTTCGGGAGATGCGAAGAACTAAGCGGTGGCACCAGAGGTTGTTGTGGGCGAGGTGTTGAAAGATTGAAGTTCAGGCTTCCTCGTGACAAAAAGCACTTGGAAAGTCAAGATCAGGTTGATGGAACGAATTAATGGATCAGCATAATATTTATGACCACAGCAAAGGGGAACCCACGGAAACGGGGCGTATAATTGCTTGCATCTCTCCTTTTTAGAGAGCATCGGGGTAGTGGGTTTGGTGCGGATAGTGAACGAGTTCAACTTGGAGTGGTTGGACCTCGCTGTCGCTTTTGTATCCAACATGCCGGCGTTCCGAGAGAATCCGTCTTACCCGGATTAATTAACTGTTCTGTTGCAACAGATCGCTGAGTCGAACGACATACACATGTCGATTCGTTGTGACGACGTGAGGAGCAAGGAGGTTCTTGGACAGGCTTGTCAACGACACTTTTGATAAGGAGTGTTTTTCACCAATACGTGTGACACTCACTCTGGCCTTAAACGACCCGCATACAGCAGCACACCATCTCTCGGATCATGTATTTACACGCGCATATCTTCTTGTACAATCACTTATCAATATCTATACGAACATACTTAATATTGTTACTATCTTGACGCTCGCTACCCTTGTCCCACGCCCTAGGTGCTAGTCATACTCCCAACTACGACGTCGGTCCAGCCCGATTTGTATCAACGAATGGTCGGCACCTTTTTGAAAGTCAACACTCTTTGAACGCGTCAACCAGGCGCTTTCAATAACTTGGGGCCCAATTATTAATTCGCCTCTCTCGTGTTGCTTCAGAGTCTGGTCAGTCGAATTCATCGTGTGGAGACTATGTCCACCGTTTGCCCCAATGGACCTCTCAAAGACCACATTGACAACGCATTGGCTGTTTGAGGGACACGCGTAACTCAAGCCGCTGCAAGCGAGGTCAAACATCTCTGTACAGTACGGCAAATGATGACTCGCTGCGGCAGGTCGAGTTGCAATGTGTCTAGTCATTGTCTGATCAGACTACGGAGTATTCTGCTGTGTAACAGTCTAAATGTTCTTTTCTTAACATGCCATTACCAGAGCCGGTCAAAAAGCTCTTCCACATGCATGCTCGAATAATACAAACCTACTCACATGTAGGATAACACTTAATTACAAGGATATAACGTCACTAGCCTTGGTAAAACTAGAGAGGTGTTTTTCTATATCTATCACTTCAAAGTCCAAATTCCATAGAATCGGCTTACTCCTATGCACCTGTGCTGTTACTGTATGGACAAAGCGGCTACAGGATTCGCGGAGTTAATCGCCGGGAGACCGTCTTACGCCACACACCTACGACGAATCAAAACAGCACTCAGCAACCTTGTTCTCGACCCTTGCCCGACCATCCATTCTCAATGGCGTCAAGGAATAATTAACTCACTGTATCTCTCAGGGGTTAAACTCAACGGGACTACGGTGAGCCGCTCCTGATGCTGGTTCCTGCACCTCCGTGGATCCCGCCATCCGGGGTGGCGGGTCCGGGCAAGGTGGGGCATATCGGCTACCGACTGAGCCCTGAGCACAGCCTCAATACAGTCAATCCGGCGGGCAACACCCCGAACTGGTCAAGCTGGTTTAAAAGAGCGGCACAGAATACACTTGACGTCTCTAGTAAAACATGTGCTATCTAAACGATCATACAATTCAACTAGCATGCTACACGTCCTTCTATTCAACAATTATTGACTGACACATGGAAGTAGTAGGACAAATCATGTAGATCGAGAAACAAAAAGACATCATTGGTTTGCTTGCTCGCCTGCTATGCTATGTGATCCGCTGCGACGTTATGTTTTATGCTTCCACATACTTGCTTGACTCAAGTACAAGATTATGTAACACATACTGATTTTGCCCTCAAATGGACTTACGACTCGACGTGATGTCTGCTATGAGATAGTGCTCTTGCACCCTCAATTAAATGGTTCAGCCACCGACCGAGGATGAAAAGCAGGATTCCTTTTGTTTTCCATTCGTTTCACTAACAATAGCCATTTGTGTACCACCCAAACTTTCAATAACTAGATCGTTAACCTTTCCTCCCGCATGAGCGGTCTCTTAGTCTAAGAGACCTAGAAGTCTCCTGTATACAGACTGGCAATACCCCACCACCACCGCCCGTCGTGTCGTCTGGTTGAGGTGTGCAGCTTGGTACGCCATGTCGAGAGCGCCGAACCGGTCGTCGCTATAAGAGAAACCCACATACCCCTAGTGTTCAACTAAAGCCATATTCCATGCCGCATTCCAAAAAGTAAATCGTGATAACCGTAACGCCTGCCCATGTTCCCTGCCCTGGCAACTACTGTGCTATGTATAGCACATAACAACGGTAAAATGCATGACTCCATAAACCCCTTCATGTTGCCTTGTCTGTCGAGATTGAAAACATCAACTCGTAAGCCTCATATAGGCCATCTTCGAGATTATTAGTCGGATTCTCATAATCCGTTTCTTTAAGCACTAGAAGCAAAACGCCTCAACACCGATCTGATGCAGTCTTTAATGCCGAGCCCTTTGGTAAAACGTCCCAGACGATGGTCATGTCCGTTCGTGAACCGAGTAGAGAGATGATAGATAGCGTGGTAGTGTTGTAAATAGGAATTAAGTTGGTTGGGTATTTTGGCCTTCCTGGCCGGGCGTCAAGGTTTGTAGGAAGTCCGCGGGTGTGTAACGAAACAGTGTGCGTTGAGAGCAGAGCCGCAGCTTATTTGCGCTCACGTTCTCTCGAGTGATCGCCGCTGTGACTTGATTCTGTGTCGGAGGATGAAGATGAAGATGTGTGGGTGTCATCCCCATGGCCTTGGGAGCCGGTACCAGACAGGCTTCCAGGCGATCCAAGGCCGCTGTAGCTATCGATAGCAACATCAGAGTTCCTTTTGAGACCCATCTTCGCCTTGCGAACTGCTCTCGCAGCTTTCATTTGCGCTTCACGAGCCACATCTAAAGCACGCTCGGCCCGAATCTGCTTCTCCCACATGGAAGCATACCGTCCCTTAGCTGCCAAAAGCTCTTCGTGGGTGCCCTTCTCAACAATCGTTCCGGAATTCAGAACAATGATCTGATCAGCATGCGTGATAGTAGATAGTCGATGTCTATAGATGAGGTTAGCAAAGGAAATGACATACAACAGTTGAGTTTACATACGCGATTATGAGTAGAGTACGGCCCTGCCCAATGTTCCACACATTATCTTGAATCTCCTGCTCGGTATGTGAGTCGAGCGCCGATGTGGCTTCGTCCAACATAATGATGCGAGGGTTTTTGAGAATTGTTCGCGCGATCGCAACGCGCTGTTTTTCACCACCACTCAAACGAAGGCCTCGCTCTCCAACCTGGGTGTTGTATTGGTCGGGAAAAGAGAGAATGCGGTCGTGGATGCTAGCTGCCCTGCAAGCTTCGTAAACCTCTTCATCCGTAGCAGAAGGCCTCGCGTACTTCAGGTTGTACATCAATGTCTCGTTGAAGAGAGTCGTGTCCTGAGGGACGACGCCAATCGCTTCTCTGACCGAGTTGATAGTCAAATCTTTGACGTTGCGACCGTCTAGTTCGATCGATCCCTCATCACAGTCGTAGTAGCGAAACATGTGGCGAAACAATGTCGACTTGCCACCACCCGATTCGCCAACAAAAGCTGTCGTGGTGCCAGGAAGACACTCAAACGAAATGTTGCGTAGCGCGGGCTTTCGTCGGTCATACGAGAAGCTAACGTTATTCCAGCACACATGACCTTGGAAGTCCTTGCCTAGCGGAACAGCGTGAGGAGTGTCGACTACCGTTGGCTGAATTTTAAAGAGTTCAAGTAGCCTCTCGCCAGAAATCATGGCTTGCTGAACCGTTCGGTAGAAAGTGCCGAAGAAGTTGAGAGGCCCCTGGAGCTGTGTTAAGTAAGAGACAACCATAAACCAGTCGCCGGTAGTACGAAGACCCATAGCGACCTGCCAGCCGCAGACTAATGCTGCAATGATTCTCCCGAGATTGAAAACCACGGTCTGGCAAATGTTCATCATCATCATGCCCATCTGAACCTTGGCTTCAGCGCCTTGAAAGACGGCAACCTTGCCTTGGTAGCGCCGCGACTCGAATTCTTCCGCGTTGAAGTATTTGACCGTTTCATAACTAGAGATCGAGTCGTTTTTTACAGCTTCTTCCTCGCGGTCGGCATTTGTCATCTCTCGACGCTGATCGGCTCGAGTCGATGCCATTTTGATGGTCATGTATAGATACCAACAAGTATCAACAAGATTGATCTCGGCATACAGCGGACCATACTCATAGTAGAAGACTGAAATGGCGAGAAAAAGATCAAATAGCATAGGAAAGACCTGAAAGGTGACTTGTTCGAGGAACTGATTGATCGATGAGCCCTTGTTGAGTGCGGACAAGACTTCGCCGGTACGCTTTGAGAGATGGAAATCGAGGCTAAGCGAGTGGACGTGGTTAAAAGCGGCTGTCGTTAGTCCGCGATAAGAATATTGTGAAACGGGAATCCAGAGAATTGATCTGAGAGAGCCCAAAAGTCCTGATTGACCTTGCAGGATCCATAAGAGCCCAAGAATCATGAAATCTTTCAGTGGGAAATTGTCCATTGAAAGACGTTCGCCACTCTGAACTAGCTTGATCACATCTTCGAGATCGTTGACCACCCGCTTTACGGCCATTGGAACAGCCACATTGACCAGGCGCTGCAGCATGACCAAGATGAAGCAAATTAGAACATTGATCTGAAGCTTGACAGAGTCTTTGGGCCACAGGTACGGAAAGAACAGAGAGTACCCCTTAAAATACTCCCACCATGTCTTGTGTGGCAGCTTCTCGGGTCGATAGAAGGCAGCAGGCTCTTCCTTCTTAGGGAAACTTGGCGTCTTGTGTGCATTCGAGATGGTTCTGCCGCGCCCACGACGACCATTAGTCTCTCGGCCGTTGGGTTCTCGGCCATTAGGAATCTGGCCGTTAGCCAGTTGTCCATTGGTATCGTACGACCAGCGATGCCCGTTGAGCAGCGGTGTTGATTCGGCCGGGTGGGCTTCTTCAATCTTGTTATCATCGGAACCGCGAGCTTTGCGTATCCATGCCAAACTAAAAACTCCGATCAGGGCGAGAAGATGAAGGATTCGGATGAAATAGAACACAAGGTCGAGCTTGGTCCAATAATCCACGCAATTTCCATCTTTTCTTGAACCGTTGTTTCTAACAGACCGGAAAAAGTGGCAATCAACAGCAGCAACTGCGGTTGTTGAGCATATGACGATTTCGCCAGTGAAGCCCAAGATCCAGACAACGAAATGAACGATATTCGGACCTTTGCGCCAGTCGAAAAGAGAAATAAGGATGTAGAGGTAGAAGAAGAGGGCGCCGGTAACATGGACCTAAGTGAAAAGTGGTCAGTTCGAGTAACAGCAATAGTCTAGCGATGTTTCGAGGATCTCGTGGTTCACGTACAACGCTCCATTCACCAGCCCACGGAAGTCCCTCCTTGGACCAACTGTAAGGGTCTTCGAACCAGAAGGCATGGTAAAACATGAATCCAGCACTGCACACGTAGGTCAGGAAGACAACAAAGGCGAGGTAACGGAAAACATTTTTGGCGGTGCGGCCAAAGCCAGGCCCAATCTTACGATCACCGTCGGCGCGAGAGCTCTTCCTCTTGGTGATAGGTAATGGCTTGCCTCCGGGACCCTTAATTGTGGAATGGACTTGATCTTCTTGCTTCTTGGAGTTGACAACGCTGTACCAAGCAGCACCGGATATGAATGCTATAAGTAGGATGAGGGCGTAGAGGTATTGTGTTTTGCGCAGGATGTAATCGGCTAGAGGCAGGTCATCGCGGCCAGCACCGCGAAGGAGAGTGGTCGCGATGTCATCGGCGGAAGCCATGATGGCGGACTAAAATTGTTGTGAGCGTCGATTGTCGTCAGGTCAGGTCAAAGAGCGGCAGCCCATATGTGCACTATCTAGTCCGAGTAGAGGACGACTTGGGATAGAAGAGAGAAAGGTCTTCACCGCGGACAAAGCATGGCCCTGCCCGTGGCAATTGACGGGACAGAGGGGCCAAAAAACGAGTGAGTGGCGGGGAAATGGAGGGAGAGGCAGAAGTTGTTGATGTTGGAGAGTTAAAAGACTCGACGACTCGCTCGCTCGCTCGAGGTTCGAAGACGAGTGCGGTCTAAGTCCTGCTTTGAGCCGACTCAGCAAGTGCAGGTGCGGTCGGTGCCACTGCGACTGCAAGGTGCAAGGTCTCTCTTTCTCTAAGTTGCTGGTGCAAGTGCAAGTGCAATGGAGTGCAGAGTGCAGAGTGCAGGCATGTGCAGGTGCATGTGCAGGGGAGGTGCGACCTGCCGGGTGCAGGGTGCCGGGTGCCAGGTGCCAGCTGCAGCAGGGCAGGTGCCCACTACCTAGGTAGCCACTTAAGCAGGTTAGGGGCAAGCGCGATCCGAATGGTCTTTGGGGGCACCGCATCGCTCGCAGCGCCAATCCAAGGCCAGGCAAGACCAGGACAAGAAGGGCAAGCAACTGTCCCCAGTTTCCCGCCGGACAGGGTGTGAAGACGCAACTAACAGCACCTTAAAACATTGACCTGACTGCCCGCTGAACGAACAGCAACCTAAGTCAGTGGAGGCCAATGAAATGAAACCTCCTACAAAGAAAGGTAAGCACTGCTGGGCAGGTACAGCTCACACAGACAACACCATCAACTCAGCATAGACGGTAAAGAAGGGTCTACTTCAACGACCTCTATACTCCATTACCATTCATTGCCCCTCCAGCTCGACTGAACCCAGTCCAGTTCAGCTCCCTCTTCCTCAGCGTAACGGCTATCTTTACCCAACATTACACCAACAACCAAGAGGCGAAAACCACATGGGCTTGATGGTGGAGTGAAGAGCAGGTGCCTATGCCAGTGCCAGTTGCGTATCCAGGCCTTTGCCTGGCGGGCGAGGAACAGTATTTGGGGCCTTTGGTGGGGCAGCTGACTTGGGTTGGTGGCGAAAGCCACCCCGAGGACTGACCTGGTCCCATCGACGTCTTCTTGGCTTGTTCATCAATTTGAATGTATGAATGAATGGAAGAACGACGGGTTGAATGAAGAGATGACTGTGTTGAGATATTCTTCGGTGCAGGCGGGGAACGACGACGAAGAGGAAGAAAAAAAAAAAAAAAAAGACAATAAAAACCCGGTCACATACCTCTTTCGAGCACTTCTTCCTTTTCAAATGCCAACACTGAATGAATACGTCTGCTCCCGTTGTTCAAAGGGTTCAAGGGTCCCCCAATACGAGTTTGGGGACTAATAGGTTGGTGTGTATCCGTGGTCTCGCAGTCTTCTTTCGGTTTATATCGAATCTGACAGCGTGTTTACTTTAACAATTCAAGTTAACTTAACTACAACTATGTTGACAGTGGTTTCCCTTGAATGGTTACTGGGACAGACATAGTTATCTCGCAGTAGTTTTGTCTAATATTGTTTTTGAGATTGGATTACTTGGGCGTTGCTGGATCGTTGCTAGATCGTTGGTGCTTGGTAGTCCGATCGATAGGTCACTTACTCACTCAGTCAGCTGTTGCTATTCTTGACCTGGAATTCTGATGTACTGTAGAAGAAGCAACCAGTCTTTCGTTCCGATGACTACAATATTGCCCCAGTAGGCCTCCCGAGTCCCTCTTTCTATTCTTCAAGATCTTGTTCGTCGTCTCATGCCTATGTTTCTTGGAAGGTTCTTGCTTAACCACAAGCAGCGCCTCTCTTCTAGGCCCTCTGAGCCTCCCGGCGTTCTCCTAGAAGTGGGACGCATTTTCTGGACCATACGCCTCTTGTCCAGTACACACCTCTCCCACACACGCACGCACGTCTTCTGGGCATCAACTACCCAGAAACAGCTAGAACAAGGTGGACCGCTTCTTCTGGTGGGGACAGAGAGGCTTGAGCCTTGAGCAGATGGAGGGTCCCCTGTTTCTTTTCTTTCTGGGGAGGGGCCCGGCGGTTCTTTGGAGTTGCGAGACATCCAGTAACATTCTCGAGTCCTTCTTCTCTTGTTCGCTGGATCCGCTTTCGAGGTTCGATGGGTCTGGGAATTTGAGAATGCTTGTCTTTTGTTCAGGTTGGGTTCTGTGCCAAGAACGTGAATCACGATGGAATGGTATTAAAGACGATGAATGATCCGCAGAGGCGCATGGACGTTGACAAATCTGACCTGACCTGGACTGACCTGGACTGACCTGGACAGACAGACAGCTTAAAACGCTGGTGCCGCGGTATCAAAACGAATGTACGAGTGAGAAAGACTGCGTTATTACGACGCGACTCGGGCGTTTAGTTAGCTAAGTTAGCAATTCAGATCCATCTATCTATAATTATCCCGTCACTAACAGCACTGAATTATTGATGTCCAGCACCACTTGAGTCGTTTTCACGTGGGTCAAATCATAAACTCGGCTTTTCTTAGAACATCAACATGCGTTTTGAGGATACGTATTGCGTGTAAAATACCATTAGCGTTTACATACAGGTGACTAAGTTAAGGGGATGTATGAATATGGTTTTGTTCTTTTTAAGGAAACGGGTCCTAATACAACCTTGATATATTGTAATGTGCAGTCAACACCTTGCCTAGCATGGTTCCGCTTCAGGTGAGATCGGGGTCCCAGGTTAATTGCAGATGCAATAGAATTAGGATAGAGAGTACTGTATTGGATCATCATATTCACTCATCATCAATTTCAGTACCCCTATTGGTCCGGTTCGTATCGTGATAGCGCACCACCTCAGCTCTGAAGATGTCCTAATCGAGACTACCTACTTGGCTGAACTAGATAAGTTACGTACTGTTCTGTACTGTATCATTGTCCATTATCGATCAATCTATCGATTGTCGGCGCCTTTGTCGTGTTAAAGATTCCCCATCCGTTACACTGACCGGACCGAAGGGCGCATAGCGGCTTGAATAGGTTCCATTGGCTCGTGTCCTGTCCCTGTGCTTCGCTGCGGTACGGGTACGGGTTCGGGTTCGGTGCGGTAGGGTAATTACAGTAGTAGACGGCTTTGTGCGCTGTTGTATCATGGATCAAGGTATTGTAAATCATACGTGGATTGACGCGTGAGAGCTATGTACTAGAGAGTGCTGTATATGCCTACCTAGTAGACAGACCCAGGAAACTGAATGGATAAAATTCAATATGGGACTTATTTTGTTGGTTTGCTTCCAAAGACAGGCATTGTACTGAGCGGTGTGTAGTTGCATGTCTCTTGTCTTGTACCAACATCCACATCCTCCTACCCATCAATCATGGACAAACAGCTTTGACCTTTGAGCAAGTGGTCCCGGTGACTACGGTGATAGAAGACAGTGATGATGTAAGTGAGGGCCATGAGTTCCATGTTCCGTGCCTTAGCTCGCTGTGTTGGTTGCACAAAGACGTGACATCCGTCCATCCATACTGCTGTACTCTACTGGAAGTTGCTGTGCTCTTTTCATGATTGCTTTGCATCCGAATAAGAGGCTGTTGGAGACATCTCACCCCACAAGTCAACCGGCGATCACGTACTGTACATAGTAGGTAGTGTGTAGGTGGTAGACTACTAAAGTACATGCAGGGCTTGAGGTGTCAAGATGTTTGTCTTGGCGTGGTGGTGATCCTGGCAATATGTCATGAATATTGCTAACATGATATATATATAAACTCGAGAGTTTAGTTTTTGGTATAATCAATGTATACCATGTAGTCCATGCTTTGTTCTATAGAATGATCTGTATGTACGTAGATACTACTGAGATAGGTACCTATGCAAGTACTGTACTGTACTTTGATACTGGCCCCGTGCTCATCCATCCACATCTATCCTCGATCCCGGTAGCTAGATCCATCCATCATCTTGTCAAAGCAGATCTGAGCTTCTGACGTAAGGTATTTACTCTCTAGAGGCAACGGTGTTTTTGTTTCCAGGGCCTGCACATGCACATGCAGCCTCTCTAATCGGCCGTCGTCATCCGAGTCAAGTCAGATGGGAGGCCAAGCGAGTCAGGAGGACGTTTCTCGGCCAGCGACGGAACAAGGTAGATAGATCATGGCTGTTTACCTATCCGTGTGACTAGACAGGTTCTTATTTCCGAGACAAGAACCGTTGTTGGGTACTGTACTGTAGCAGAAAGCCGGGGTAGCGATCGATGTAAGGGAAGGGAAGGGAAGGGAAGGGAGAAAAGAAAGAAAATCAAAGACTCTTTCACCGGCCAGCTCGCTTGGCTGCGTGCTGTGTCACAAAACCTTACAGTAGCCTGCATATTGGACATCGATCTTGACCTTTTTCGCGCAAGCTACAGTAGTTTGCTGCATGTAGCTATGCGTGTTGACGCAGGTCCCTAGGAGAGAAGAGACAACTGAGAGAGCAATTGGCGAATGGGAGTTGGCGATGCCTTCGGCCGTCGACTATTCGTTGCACTGCACCCAGGATCTCTTTTAGCTACATGAAGGCCAAGGCGCGGTACGGCACTTGGATGCACTTGGATGC
>QHHJ01000213.1:0-41728 GCA_004367495.1 Fusarium scirpi | reverse complement strand
GCACGGAACGGTCACGAAGGGGGTCGGCGTTGGACCATGAGAGAGGGCCATACCCATTGCACCAAGTATCCGAACTGACCTCGGCGTAACTTGGTGATGTCTTAGGAGTGAGCTGGGTAGAGATATTGACGTTAGATGGTTGGGTTGAAATGGGCTGAGGGGAGATTTACTTGGATGCGTCAAAAGCTGATGTGGCCTACAATCCAGGTATTGACTTGAAAATGGAGAGAAGGAAACTACACTTTGGATGACTTTCATAGAAATATAAATGAAAGAAGCAATCGCAAAGTGGCGATTGCGACACATGGGCCAGCAGCAAGCCATTTGGAGAAGAAAGTTAATTGGAGGACTACGGGCCGCAAGGAGGAAGTCGTCCGGAGGTAATCAAACGGGCCAATGAATCAGTGCTTCAAACATGAGAGTTACTTTCTGTTTGGTGAGCAGAGTACACCATCGGAGCCGAAGAGCCAGATGGCCAAGATGTGCCAGACGATCTCCTGGCTGAGGAACAGGTCAAAGCCTGAATGAGGTGGCTACAATGAAGTGAGGGGTTCGCAGAACCGCGCGAGTACAAGTATGAAGAAGCGGTTCCAGGGCTCAACAAGGCTGTTTTGGACCTAGTCCGGCCTGGGGTAGCTCCAATGGACCAATGAGCTTTACAGTCCAGGCCCCGTCGCCTTTCATTCGTAGGTGGCTGCGATAAGATTGACCAACGGCAAGTCAGATGCATTGGGACTGGCGGAACACAGCAAGGCAATCAGTACGTTGTCCTCGGAGTAAGATCAGAGAGCTGTATCTTGTCCGAAGCTATCTCGCTCGTTAATAAGGATTATCGATTGGAAGTTGGAGGATTGAAATGAGGTCCTATGGGATGGGTACTCCAGAACGACCCTCTGAGACGCTCTGCGGACACACTCTTCTCCCATGGCATGTTGATGTTTTTATGGGGGGGTTGGGATGAAAAAGGCACGGTCTCGATTTCATGCAAAATGCTGGCACCGTGAGAATCGACACAGGCGTATCTTTTGACACATGGCCACCTACGACGCTCACACCTTACCTAATTTACCGGCCAAGGAACGGGATGGACCCTGCGTCTCTATTGGTTTCTTCTTCAGCTCTGTCCTATCAGAGCCTTCGGAACAAGCCTCCGTTGAGGGGGGTCAAAGCTCTACGGCAACAAACTGTGGGGTAGCTCGCTTCGACTTCGTTCCACTTCGTCATAAAGAGGTACATTGTTCTTATCCCACATCAAGTTGCCCGCGGCTGGTGGAAGATAACTTTGCATGTGGGTAGATACGTGATAACGTATAACCTTTCTTGTCCTCTTACGCCCCCCTCTATCGATCATAATGCTTTGCTCTCCAACTCATTCAAGCCTGGCCTGTCACAATCCATAACCAGAACCTTGGCACTGGCATACGAGGGATAAGAAAACGTAAGGAGACTGGCCGACTGGGCGTTGCAATCACGGAAAGTGCATATCATCTGCTGATTTTGGGACCCGGGCCCTGAGACCGTTATCCTCCGGAATTCGTAATTGATACCTGCCACCCTCACTTCATGCGACACCTCGAGGCGTAAGTGGGCTGGAGCCTGGGATGCACCTTCCTCACTAAGCCGCATTCATGTCTTTGTCCGCTTAACGCATTACGTCATCCTGGGGGGATTATCGTCCAAAGGCCTCACTGGCTCATGTTCCTCGACATCTCGCCCGGCTCTGCCATTGAGACGTCTCCCCAAGACCATCAAGCCCCGAATAATCTCCTACCCAAGCTGCGATGCCCATTCTTCTCGATCAAGCTCGGAAGAGGTGGTGTGGTTGGCGTAATTCTTCATCACATCATCCCTTGTCGATCGCCGAAAGAGCTGTCCGCACAAAGGCTCGAGTCTGCATAAACCCCCAGTACATAGGCCGGCCCAAGCTGCAGCCACTTTCCCATTCATCTCCACCACTGTCCCAGAGCAGGATCCCTCCAAGGGCTTGGCATAATCTTAAAGGTCCCCAGAAATAAAAAGAAATAAAAATGGCGTGAAGTGGGCCTTGTTTCCGCGGGCGTTGGGGATCAATCACTCATTGGATCCGTGGGTAAGACAGAGAAGTCGATGTCGCGAATGAATTAAATCGTGTAAATTGAGGATAGTGCTCCAAGAATGTGTCTGCCAGATGAAATGGGTACGTTTTCGCAAGTGTGAAAAATCAAACAGAGTGTCGCTTGTCTCGGGCCAACAAGTAAAGCCCCTGGACCCCAGGCTTTCTGCTAACCTGATCAGCACCCAACGTTGGCGAAGGGCTGGTCACGCTCCCCGCAAAACCACCTTCCGATGCTTTGCAAACTTCATCTTGCTCCAATACTGCTAGCAGTGTTTCTCTTCGGCAGAAGATGACCGGCAGCCACCTGGTTTCATGTCAGTGTGATCCTACTAAAGAGATGAGAAATTATTGCCCAAGATGTGCGTGGCATCTCGAACTGCATCTCCTTCGTTCTGTCCAAAAATCTCGCAAGTTGTCTCGGCGCAACCTCTTCTTTGGCAATGGACGCCGTTGTCCATGGGGGCTTTCGTCTCGGACCTCTGGGCCAGGGACCTCCTGCAGAAAGGTCCTTCTTCCAACCCCTTGATACAAGGCCTCGAAGTATTGTTGTCGCAGCCCTTGTTGACGTCTCTCTTCCGTCGCACCCCGAAATCCCCCACAGCGTCCCTTCGAAAACTCTTCAGCATTTCCACCGACAATGCTTCACTGCAACAAACTCTCTCTTTCAGTCCTGACTCTTTCACGGACCCTCTCGCGCAGCTCCACACAACCTCTCTGCCGTTCATCTTCATAACTGCAACTCCTTGTAAACACACCGTTCCACGTCGTTTTACTGTCTTGACCTCTTGAACTCGTCTCGGCATCAATGCGCTGTTCGCAATGGAGTGCGCAGTTTTTTGTTCACCCCATCCTTTACGGTGCCGTTCCCGCCGTGAAGCGCGAACGCTCTCGCGATGCCAGAGCGCTGACATTTATCTCCAGCCGCAGCGCTTTTATTCTGCCCTGATCAAAACATACGATCTCGCGACCGACTGTTTGCCGCCCTCGAAATCGGCGGCCCCTTGCTTCGACCCTTACGATCCATCGCCTCCGCCGACGACCTTAACAAGCTCGAGCTGAAACGATGCGTGAAGATACTGCACGCCTGCGGTTTTACGATCGATCTGTCCGCGACGCTGGCTTCGATAACAGATGTAATATAAGGGTTCATTGACACGATGCTTGAGAACTCGACTGGCAATACATTAGATGCTCCCGCACAACCCCTAGTGAACTTCGTCATCGGCGAATGCGTCAGTGTCGGTGATATCTGCGAGTAGGTCAATGTGTTTATAGATTCTCGAATTACATGTAGATCGATGTCGAACATCATTGTCCCCCTCCCCCTTCTAGGCCATCCCTGCCACCTACCCCGGCAAGTCTACCATGCTTGAAGCCAGCGTCTGCGTTAAAGAGCCGCTCTTGTGCAGCAGCGAGCAGCCGCGCGAGATGTTTTGACTGATGGAGTGGTCCTATATGGCAAAGACAAGTACAACAAGCACCTCGCGGTGTGGCATGCTGGGCGACTTGTCAGGGGGTAGGCTAGAGGGAGTGTTTCGATGGAGGTTAGATGGGGAGGTATTTGCGAGTGTGGCAAGGGTGCTTGTTAATGCGGCGGCGTTTGTTCTGATGCAGATGAGAGGCAAACTGATCACGGACGTTGGATGTTGCAAGACTTCAGACATTGCCTGCTTAGTTGGTAGATTTACTCTTCGTCGACAGGCTGTCCATACGAGGATATGAATTTCTAGAGATCCGATTATGGTTATTAATAACAGTAGCGTGGCATCAGGATCAATGCAACTTACAGAGTCTGATAATAGCAAGCTGCCGTATCCATCAACGTAATCACAGTGATCGGAATGGACCGGTCTGGTCTGGTCTGGACCCCTAGACCAGACCAGACCAGTTGATTACATAATAACCGGTCCGACCAGACCGGTCCGACCAAGACCGCCAAGGTATAAGGCTGAAGCAAAATAGAGAGGAAAGGATAAAGCGTGGCGCAACCGGAAGGTGCTCAGCCTGATAAGCTTCGACGTCAAGGGAGCGTACAACGGGGTGTTTAAGGATTGACTACTGCAGAGGCTAGAAGCCAGAGGCATCCCTAAGCGGTTGGTGAAGTGGATTGACGTCTTCTGCTCTGACCGGTCTGCGACTATTGTGGTGAACGGTTATACCTCTGAGAGACGGGAGCTGCTATAGGCCGAACTTCCGCAAGGGTTGCCCCTGTCACCGGTGCCGTTCCTTTTCTTTAATGCAGACCTCGTGCAGCGCAAGATTGATGTAAAGGGTAGATTGATCGCTTTTATTGACGACTACTCGGCCTGGGTGACGGGTCTGAGAACAGAGGCCAACTGAGTAGGCATCCAGGCTGTCATCGACAGGGCACTGAAATGGGAGAGACGGAGCGGGGCGACGTTTGAGGAAGACAAGACTGTTATTATACACTTCACGCGCTATCCTAAATGCACCGACAAAAGCCTATATATAATTAAAGGCCAAACGATTATCCCTAAGAAAAGCGGTAAGATATTGGGGCTGGTGATGGACTTGGAGTTGCGGTATGAGGAGCATATGGCGAAAGCAGCTACCTGGGGCCTTCGAGCGGCCATGTGTCTGCGAAGATTGAAGATGCTAACCCCCCAAACGGCGAGATAGCTGTTAGTGGCAATGGTGGCCCTGACGATGGACTATACCTTTACCGTGTGGTCTTACTGACGCGGGGTGAAGGAGATGAAATTGTTGAATGAGGTACAGAAGATGGGTGCGTAGGCAATCATAGGAGCCTTTAAGATGGTGTCAGTAGTAGTGGCGGAAGCGGAAGCCGTCATTACTCCAGTTGGCGAACGTTATACGCAGGTGGACATACGGCTCTACGTCAATATGCAAATATTGCTAAAGATGCACCTGCTGGCGACACTTAGGGTGAGGGAGATATGGAGGTATCTGTCGCCGCTGACGAAATTAGCACTTGCCTACAATGGGGCAATAGAACGAATGGAAACGATTGAGCTATATGCGCTACCACCGTGGCATAGGCATATGGTGGTGCAGTATGACTTAGATAAGGAGGCAGCGGCGGATATAGATATAGGTGATGACGTAACCGAGACCAGCAGTATGAGATAAGTGCTTATTGCAATAAGTGCCTCTGCGAGAAACGGAATAGTAGGCATGGGCGGCGTTGTGCATAATGCCGCCAGAGGAGGAGCAGATGATGTAGTAGTAAGGTACTCTGTTACTTTTGGCCCGAGAGACGAGCAGAATGCATACACAGCCGAGCTAGAAGCGATAGCAGTAGTCCTCAGGTGTATACCTAATGGCCTCTGACATTGAGATATGATTATTGCAATAAGAAACCAATCGGCGCTATAAGCGATTGCGAAACCTTAACAGCAGTTAGGGCAAGGCACTATTCGGGAGATCTACAGATATATAAGACGACTGGAAAAGGGTGGCAATACTATTAAAATGCGCTAGGTATTATCTATAAATAAGTCTTTCACACTGGAAGTAAAAGCAAAGGCGGAAGCGCAAAAAGCCACAGATAGTAGTTACAGAGTAATGAAACTGCCGTACTAGGCCCAATCGACCTGACTGCAAGTGCTACAAGCATAACGTCGACAGCATATAGTGCTACCTAAGAGTGTAGGCGGCTATTCAAAGCGGCTCAATAAGGCGCTGCCCGGCAAGTACATGCAGACACTATATGACGCCCTAAAGAGATGCAAATCTGACATTCTGGTGTAACTACGAACAGGGATGGCATGGGTTAATAGGTATCTGCATAGGATAGGCGCAGTAGAGACAGATATATGCGACTGTAGCCAGAAAGAAGAAACAGTAGACTATTTCCTCCTCTAATGCCTATAGTGAAATAAGCAATAAGAATATATGCAAAATGTCGACTGGGAAATAATAGGCAATCTATCGTTCTTCTTAGGAGGCAAGACGGCAGAGGATAGGCACAGGTGGAACCCGAACTTGGGAGCAGTGCAAGCAGCGATTAAGTTTGCAATAAGCACAGGCTGTTTGGATGCTATATAGATATAAAAAACATACTAATAAACTACATAAGATAATAAGAAGTAATACAGCATAGCCTCTGGTAGATAGCCTAGGCTTTAGCTGCTGGAGATAGGACGCTAAATACTTGGAGAATTCGGACTTTAAGTAGGCCTGTCGCAGGGATAAGTGAGGCTGGGGAAAGTGGCAAGATGTAAGGACTGGTGAGGTTGAGGTTGTAAGGGGTAAAATGAGGGGAGAACAATGTAACGATATATAACGTTATGGGCCCTATGAGGCGTATCCTCCCGGACGGAATAAATTAAATTGAAATAAAACAATCAATCAACATATTTGCTGCTGCTCATCATATTCACTTTAACCCTTTAAGCACGCTAAGTGTGACATTATGCCCTGAGAACCGGTTGTCAGAACGATGCCGCAGGCTCAAAGCTCAAGGCGCCTAAAGCCTCATAGGTTTTGGACGTTTCCAGTTAAATTCGTAGATATGCAAAGTGGATATGAGTCGAGTTACACACTTTGATCACAACGAGATGGAAGGTCCAATGACGAAGGAGCCGATGCCGAACGCAGTAATTGGGACGGGTACCCGTTCGCCTATTAGCCACCTACCTAGCTTGGTCAAGTCAATATTCCTTAGATGCATTTATACTGCTTCCTCATGGCTTTGACATATATCCTTTCCTTTGCTGTAACTTTGGCCTTTATTCCCCGCGACAACGTTATCCTGCTGAATGTATTACAAGGTGGAAACGAAGGAGCTTGAGTGGCTTGTTCTTAGACAAATTGATTACAAGGAAGCTAAGCTTTCCCATGGGCACAATTGAAGAAAGTTCCGCCGTCGCCGATCCAAAGGTACTTGAAGAAGTAGTCCTTTCCATAACAAAGAACAAAGCATACATTGCAGCGTGGGTTAATAAGCTCTAATTTGTGCTGAGGACCACAAGAAAATACGTCATGTATTTAGGACTGTCCTGAAAGACTTTTCCAATTTGATGTTTGGTCCTGTCGTCTACTTCAATTTTTATTTCATTTATTTATTTATTTTGTTTTATTTTATTTTTGGCTACTCGGGGCTATTGGTCTCTGTTTATCGCTGTGTAAGCCTTATCGGGTAGGCAACGACGTCGAGATGATGATGTTACAAGCGTGGATTTCCCACGAGCCACGTACGGAGTTAAATAACTAGCCTAAGCAATCTCGAATTTCGCCGCCGCCAAAAGCTCGATAAGTCTACTCACATAAGCAAATCTGGTGTAGTCATATAGTCCGTTTCTTAAGTAGTTAGTCGATATTAGCGCCGCATTCTAAACACGAGGCCTTCTCAGTCCAAGTCTTATCACCACCTGTTACATTTTCACGCAGGTCGCGGATCTCCCACGCTGTAGGGCCGTCTTGCATCTTGAGGTTGGCCTCAAAGAGTCCTAGGTATGGCTTGGAGTCTGCGATCTTCTTCTTGCGGCCTCTCTTGGCTGATCCCTTAACCGATGCGGTGGCGATAGACCTAGAGGGCGTTAGCCCAGGTGTTGGGGTTTCTGTCTCACGAGGCGTTTCGTGAACAGCCTTCTTGACGTGGACATTATCTTGAGTTGTCCCATCCCGGACATTGACCGTAGACTGGGTCTTCTGCTCCTCGGCATCGATGGGCGATAGAGGACACGTTGCCTCCTCGGGCTTCTCTTCCGTCACAATCGATCCCTCGATTTGATGGGGCTTGTCTGTTCCTAGTCGTTCGTAGACTTGCATAAGAATGTCGTGGGCCATACACTCGAGATGCATCCATTTCCCGCACTCCGAGCCCGTGCATCCTATAAGGGTCTTATCAGGGTTGGCGGGAGTTTGGCATTTGCATATAAGTTCAACCGACTATATGTATATTAGCGCTTGCGGAGACAAGATGAGGTACCACGCAACATACGGAAAGCTGCGAGTTACGGCAGTCGTATGCTTGACGCCAATAAAGCTCGTCTGTAATCTCCTCGTCATCGGACTCAATCCATTGATTGACGGTGACGGGTCCTGTAACACTGACAACATTAATAATATCCACTAGAAAAGTCGGTTAGACGCGCTGCAGCACAGCATAATATCGGTCAGTATTCTAGAACATACTGTGGTTGGAGGCGATCAGTTCCTTAGCGCCGTGGTACGGCTGGCGACCTTGAACAGTCTTCTTGCCGTCGAGGGTTCCGGGAGGCAGCTCATAGGGCCAGTACATCCAGTAGATGCGGGCGTAAACGTGATGCTCATCGGAAGCACGAATCTCGAGGATGCGCGCGACCCAGTCATCATTGTTCTTCTCAAAACTACCTTTGCCATCACTTTGAGCCTTTTGTTGCTCAATGGTAAGCTCGTTGGCAACCTGAACGAACCCTTCGCTGTAGTACTTGACGTTGTTGACTGCCAAGAATCATCCATAAGCCCCTCACGGTACGGACGAAGCCGAGATTTCATCGGATACTCACGGACAAAGCTGTTGTAGCGCGTCATAGCTTGCCATTGTTTCCTGGGTTCGACCATGTAATGTAGATCCATGGTGTCGTGGGTCTTGAAGCTGCCGGTTGGGGAGAAGGGAGAGATTTGAAGCTGAACCCGTTTATCGTCATCTTGGTCTTCGCACTTCTGCTTCTTGTTCTTATGACGTTCCTGTTCGGCGCGCGAAGGACCTGTCGCGTAAGAAATCGTAAAAGGGCAATCAGCGCGATTCTCCTCCCCGACAGATCGCGATCTCTTGCGATTGCTCATTGTGGCGTTTTGACGCGGTTAGGTATGCACGCGTCGAGAGTGGAGAGGAGGGGTTTGCAGATGCAAACAATGAGTCGCACAATGAAAGGGCGAAGAAAAAGTATGACAGATGAGGGAAGGATGAAGAGATTGTTGTGATGATCAGTGTAATGAATCTACGATTTCGCGTCAGTTGAGCATAGCCCCAGTTGTCTTTGAGAAATAAGCCGCGGGCTGCCTGCATTGTCATTACGCGCTTATCCTTACGTCATCAAATTGGGGTTTTACGATTGGCCGAGAACGGCCCTGGAGTGGAGTTTGCTTGCCGCCACCTGGATTGATGAGGAAAAACAGGGCTCTTTCAAACGTCTCACATATACCGTAGATACTCGTGAAATTCAGCACGACTAGCGCGTGACTAATGCAAGCCAAGGGCCCAAATAACCTTGGGCATCCACCCTAGGACACGCAATATTATTGGCTCAAAACTCCTCACACTTTGACAAAGCACTAGAGCCTCAGCCGGCCTTCATGACTCGTACGGCTGGTACAACAGCACTAACACCTGAGACTGTGTTAGACATTTGCTGCATCGACTCAACTACAATACCATCATTGATACCTGGAGATGGTGTTGCATTGAAATGAAACGTATATGGGCCAAAGAATATAGTCACTCCCTATTTAATAGTCGAGACGTTTTGAACGCTGAATTGGCGTGTGTGCTGTGCTCTTACTCCTCACAGGGCGGCGTTTGGATCAGTTTTCATGCTGTCGACTCTGCAGCGCTCCGTGGACCTATAGAATCGTGTTCACTGCAAAATCATGTGTTCAAGATTTTAACCACCGATTAACCCACAGTTAGGCTACAGCAGTATCTTTGAGCCCATTCCCCCGCCCATCTGTCCTGCAACAACTCTCCAAAGTAGCCCTAACCGTCCTGTTGTATGCTATGTATTGGTGCCACGCTTAGTCAGGCGGCGCACCTGGGTGCGCAACTTTAGTTGGGCACCTAGGTGCCCATGTACCGTAATATCTCATGAAATTGATCACGGATAGCGCGGTGGCAAAAGAAGGTTCAAGCCATTTTTATGAACATCATCTCTTCAATAGGCTAGGAGCAACTGTCATCTATCGGACTTTCCTTCTTCCTTTACTTATGATTTGATGAGATCACTAATGTTATCTAACTTCCCTTACACAGAGCTAAAAACGGGACGCTAACTGTGATCAATTCCATGAGATATTACGGTATTGGCTGCCGAGGAGCTGGGCATTATGACTAAGCATATATAAATATAATAGATAGGATGGAATGGCGAGGATGGAATGGCGGAGATGGAGTAGATACTATACGAAGATGATAAACACGTGAGTTTCAGTAGACAATGGTAATGAATGTTGTCGTTTAGGTCTGCAGTAGTCAAGTTGTTGAACTCGACAAGGGTCAGCCGACGGAAACGCGACGCGTTCCGTGTTTTAGGTTTTCTAATTTTATGAGTGCGGTACGAGAAACGCAGTGCGTTTCCATCGGGGAAAATATGGGGCGAAGATGCTAGACGGTGATTGGCCAAAAACCAGAAACGCATTGCGTTTCTGATGGTAATTCTTGAGTAGGGTTGCAGGGTACAAATTCAGTCCTCCGAATGGTCTCGCCGCATTGGTCGAGGAGGCGATCAAGCGCTACCATCATCGATGCCAACCTTCGTTCATCTCGCGCCAGGCTATAGATTACTTCTTCTCCTTGGATACCCAGGGGCATAGGCTGGTTGGTCCTGCAATTAGGTAACTCCGTAAGCGCAACAAGGATATCACGACGTGCATATTTAAACATCATTTCCCAACCTGTAGGCCGCATCTAATTCATCTGTAAGGCAATACATGCCGGTGCTGCACTGTCATATGGTCTCGTATGGCCTCCCTCTATATCCCTTAATCTTGTATGCTCATCGGCAAAGAGCTTTTGGGCCAGGTGTTTAACGGCGCCCGGACAAGCTTGCAGGAGAGTACTACAAGATAGAGAGCCACGGCTAGGGTTGTTATCGGTGATAACCCATGACCTTCGGATGTCATTCTCTGACCGCTCTGAAATAAAAAACCTTGCTGTATGCGATCACGTAGCCAGTGTCGCGTCTGCTGCCGAGCTGCGAGCCTGATCTCTTTGCTGTGCTTTGTCTTCACATGGGCTAGTAAGACCTTTTCGCTGATAGAGCGAAGACCGCAATGTTTACAGGCCGAACCCTTGTATACCGTAAGGTTTGGGTGAGGCGGCGAGCCGTTTGTTCGCAGTGGAAGTGTCTCTGGGTTTGGAAGATTGAGAGAATAGATTAGAGGCTTTAAACCGCGACGGGCAGACTTAGGTATATGATGCTTGTCGCCTGGGTGACGCGGCGCGCGCGTAGGGTTAATGGCGAAGCCGCATTCGATGCAAATTATTGCTGGCTCTGGCGAATTGTAGTACAAGCCGAGACTCTCGAGCTTTTGGAGCTGACTCGGCCGCAATGTGACAATAGCATCCGTGTACGTCGCGAGGCCCGTCATATTAATAAAGTTGCGAAGGCACCAAGAGGATCGGATACCCTCTATGAAGTCACATTTAGCCAAGAACAAAGAGAGAGCTTGATCGCTGCTCCCTTCCTCCTAATCGACACAACAGAAATTACTACACGCTGTGAGGTCTAAGAGCGCGGTCGTCTACATGGTTGGCTCGGGCCTTCGTGGAAGAAACGCGGCGCAATTCGCTCTCGGTGTACAGGCCCAGATGGAAATGCGGCGCACTTCCAGAGGGGAATTTCGGGGTAAGAAAATGGAGATTCTGATTGGTACAGAAGTGGAAATGCGGCGCATTTCTGGTCTACATGCCTGAGTAGAGGTTGGAAATGTAAAAGGAGAAGCGGGACAATGTATTCAATAGATTTGACAAGGGTGGCGCGGACCCCCAGAGGCAGAACGAGCCCCGTTCTGTGTTTACTGTTGAGAGTCAAAAATCAGAACGGGCCCCGTTCTGGGGTGGCGCGCACCTTGTCAATTCTAGTGTATGTGATTGGCTCAGAACTCAGAACGGGCTCCGTTCCCGTCGTTTATACTTGAGTAGATAATGATAGCCGCTGGCTAGCTAGTATATTTGGTGCGATGGATGTTGATCAACCAGAGTCCGGATTTGACGCGCTGCTGTTAAAGTGTTGTCTTGCCGGAACGTGTAGTCAAGCACCAATCAAAAATTCAAGTCAACCCCCTGTCGGAATCGAGCTTACCCCAACGCTAGTCCATTTTTTCGAAATTCAATTCAACCCCCAGTCAAAAATCAATTCTACCCCCTATAAGGTGGGGTAAATTAAATCAATTGTACAACAATTGATTTCGGACTGTAGGACTAGGGTCTAGGTCAGGAGGTTCAGAATGGCCCGTTTTGGAGTCCATGGTGGAGAATCTATTTTTTGAGCTACACTTCAGAGCTTTATTACAAAGCCCTCACCTACAATCTCAAGAAAAACCAGTGCTACGGAAATAGGAGCGGGGACAACTCCGCAGATAGCTACGAGACTTTCCAATTGATGGGTAATTCCGCAACTTGTACCGGACCGATCTGCCGACCCCGAATGCAGCCTCAATTGAATGTGGGTTTTCGATCCAATGACAGTTTTTTTACACTCTCTAAACCTAGGTTGCTGGGTAACTTGATGTCTGTTCGCAGCAGACTTAATATGTCTGTCCGAAAAGTCTCGGAAATCGTCGGTGGCGCTACATGACTAACCTGGTTTAGCTGGATGACCAAGTCCGCAATGCATAACGTTAGGGCAAACTCCGCATAGACGAGTTTCGGCGGGGGAGATTTTTGTCTAAACGTTATTTACATGCTTGATTAGTAAACGCCTTTGATACGAATCACTATAATTATTCTGATTATCATCTCTTTCATCATTGCCAGTCACTCACCACCACCACCACAACAACAACAACAACCACACACCCATCTATCTTTACTACCTACTTCTTCCTCATCTTTTAAACATGTCGCAGACAAAATCCGTGCGATTGAACCGCCAGCAGGACGGAAAGTCCACCGCAGAGATTGTGGAGGAACCTGTTCCAGATATGGGCCGTCATGATGTCCTGATCCGAGTCAAGGCAGCTTCACTGAACTACCGCGACGCGGCCTTGCTCAGGGGGGAGTATCCTGCATTGACAAAGGACAAAGTTGTTCCTCTGTCCGACGGTGCCGGCGAGGTCATCGCTGTTGGCCAGGACGTCACCCGCGTCAAGGCAGGCGACCGCGTCGCTGTAGCTTGCACCACAGACTGGATTGGCGGAGAATATCTGCACGAGTATCAGCAAGGCAGTGTCGGCTTCAGGGTGGATGGATTGTTGTCGCAGCATGCCGTCTTCCCCGACCGGGCGCTTGTTCACATGCCCGAGTACATGTCGTACATTGAGGCTGCTTCGCTCCCGTGCGCAGCCGTCACGGCCTGGACCGCCCTTAACAAGATCGAGCCTCTCCAGCCAGGCCAGACGATTCTGGTTCAAGGCACCGGGGGTGTTTCGCTTTTTGCCCTCCAGTTTGCCAAGATCTTCAATGCTCGAGTCTTGGCCATCACGTCATCCGACGACAAAGCCGCCAAACTCAAGGAGCTGGGTGCCGATGCTGTGGTCAATTACAGCACCCATCCCGACTGGGACAAGGAGATCCTTGCTCTGACCGACGATAAAGGTGTTGACAGGGTCTTGGATATTGCGGGAGAAAAGACGATTGTCAAGTCTGCAGCAGCCGTCAAGGTTACCGGAGTGGTGGTTTTGATCGGCTTTGCCAGCGGTTTTGGTGGAGGACTCCCGCCAATCGACATTCTTTCTCGCAGTATCACAGTGACTGGCTCAACTATTGGTCCTCGGATTGATTTCGAGAACATGCTTACAGCAATGGCCCAGGCAGAGGTCAAACCGGTTATTGACCAGGTCTTCCCTTTCGCGGATTATCGCGATGCCTACACACGGCTTGAGACTGGGCAACACGTGGGCAAGGTTGTCATCGATATTTCAAAATAGTCTGGATAGACAAGATGTACCAAATCACGTCCTGGGTGTTTGTGTGCATGGCTCACAGTCTTAATAAGCAACCTAAAATAGTTTAAGAAATAAAGCACCGGGTGGTGTAGTGACTTTACCCACTAGCCAGTGTATGTGTTTACTCAATACTGGGTGATCGACGTGAGGGTAGCATTAGTTTCAAAGCTAAGCTAATCTTCCAGCTCCTTACTTAGGCCTTGATTTAATCGATCCGTTTTTTAACCTATCCGCATGTTTTTTTATATCCGGTAGGAAAAAACCATAGCTATACCTAATTTGGCCGATTTTGGTATTATATTATATACTTAAGGGATTTTTGGTCTAGCTATAGCTTATAAGATATAACTATCTATTTCCCTATAAATTTAATAAGGTAAAGTTATGAAGTATTTAATTGTAAAATTATCATATTTAGGTGATCTTCTGTTACCGAGATACCTTAATACTTAGGCTAGCTATTTATTAATATTTATAATTAATTATAAGTTAATTATAGCTATAATAAATTCCAGGTAGTCACGGTGTTTGAGGAACCAGCTGCATGTCTTGGAATAGTCAGTTTTGATAGTAGTCTTGCGTGAATCGATTTGGTCGAATTCGAGAGACTCTAGTAGCTTTTGTCGACAATTTCCGAGATTTGCTTGCTCAGCTGTAATAACAAGTTAGCTTCTTTGACTTGAGCGAGTTGCAGGGTAAACGACCAACATACGAGAATGGGCACTGGGCCAAGAGTCTCTTGATGCGCCGCCGGTTGCTGGTAGAGCCTCTAAGAACTCTCTCGCATACGCGGCAGCCACTGCTGCTGCATATTTCTGCCAGTCTTTGGCTTTGTGAGAATCTGAATAGTCACATATACTCAAATTGGAAGGCAGGGAAGGACATCCATCAACCCTGCAGCCTCCATCTCAAAGCATATAATGTCCAATTCTTTGGCAAGACGGTCGCGCGTAATTGCATCCTTTATGACCTGATTGCTGGATGCGATTGCTCCATAATGGATCTTTGGCTCGCAAGTTTGTTACAGCTGTATACAGAGACTGGTGGGAGGTTTTGGGGATGGCTGTTTGCTGCATCTCACTGCCACTTAGAATCTTCCTATGGTTATACTGCATGACCCTTGTTCCCACAATAATATCGCCTAAGCAAATATCCTTGTTAGCAGGAGCTGCACCGCCGATACCGACTATTAACCCATAGCGGATCAATGGAAAAGTGCGGGTCAAGTTGGTTGCCACATTTGCGGCATTGTTATTCCCGTATTGACCTTGAGGCAAGCTTGCGATAACAATATTGTGATTCTTAATCCTACCAAGCGTATAGGTATTATTATCGTTAGGGCGTCTCGGTAGTTCGGCATGCTTCTCGTCCAGCATAGCCAGAGCTGCAGCAGTCTCTATGTACAGCGCGCAAACCCAAGCTATAGTATAGCAATTATATGTTAAGTTATTCTCTGCATTTAAATAAGATGTCTTTTGTTGCTTTGGAAAGCTGGAGATGATCTTCGTCATCGCGGTCATGCAATGGCGCGGGGTTCATGCTGACGGAGTTGCTCTTAGGTTGCGCGCCACGGTCAAGGCAGCGGATCTATTTTTGTTGTAAGGCAAATAGTGATGCTGTCCTGAAATTCAATAAGACGGTCGTTTTGTCCAAAACCGGGGATGCACGAGGAAAAGATAGCGAGGGCATGGAGGCTGAAATCAGGCTGCGTCAAAGGGCTTATTGAATTCACGTGACTTTTACACTGCCACCTCCTTATTACCTTGCCGTAGTGGCTATACTTGTTAAGCTTAAGCTGTGAGCTGTAATGTCTCGGCCAAATTGATTGCAAAATGACTTTAATCATGAAAGTTAATTGGGCGATACAAGTTTCAAGCTGGAGCAGAACAACCCTTGCTGTAACGTAAACACAAACTAAGCCCTTGGATTACTTATCGGCCCGCTCTTTCCTTGGCAGATCGTCAGCATTTCCGGCTTGAAACCGAGGGTTAACTCAAATATAGACATGCAGTAAAGAAGCGAATAGGTGCGCGACAATTAAGGTTGTACGACAATCAGGATTACACGACAATTAGAAATAGAAGAGTAGATCATCTGTTCATTACCGCCTTTTTTAACTATGGGAAAGCCATTGGATTTAGAGCTGAATCTTCCGCACCTAGGATAGGGTAGGTTGAGCACCATTAGGCAGTAACAGACTGCTGAGAAATTTACTATTATCAGTTATTTGCCAAGGCTACCACCCCTCAATCGCAGACGCTTGCCCAATCAGCTTTTTCTTATGTTGATAGGTCAGCGCAGCATCACACGGCCTGGGACTACCAAGCACATATACTGACATAGTTGATACACGATGTATGGGGGTGTTACGATCCAACAAGTAGATTAGTCACCCTGCATACGGCCCCACATTTTTCACCAATCACGTTGTCAGGACATTCGACAACGATCAGTGCCAAGCCTCTACGATCAGCACTGATCCAACACGATCAGTACTGATCCGTTCGAATCAGCACTGATCCCAAGATAACCTCACTGATCACCTACAACCACCCAAGTATATATACATTCATTTAGCATTAGTTAGTACACTTAGCTCGACAGCTATCAATAAGACTTCTTTACCTGAATACGCCTAACCCGCCTTATTCACTATTAAGAGACGTGACACTTCGCTTTGCTCAGTACTACGCCCTACGACTCTGCCAACATAAACTTAGAACGGACTAGTTTATCCCTTGGAAAACCCAACCGTCACAGGGGGTATATATACAAACGAGAAATGGTAAGTTCCTCCTTTATTGAAATTGGGATGGATAATAGCGATGTAAATAAATAATGGAGGAATGTAGATTTAAGTAGCATGTGACTACGCAGTTAGCTAGTGTCAATGAACTTTTTACTAGCGTGTCTTTAACAAAAGCCATCCACTTTTTTCCAATACCGTCACAATCCTACGGTCTTGCCACGACTTCAGTTGCACATCCTGCTATCGATTCAAAGGGTGCACACAATAGAGACGTGTCACGCCTGTCCCAAACCGACGCGATGAGGAACGTGCGCGCCAAACAGGGCTATTCCCGTACTGTAACACATTTAAACAATATTCCCTGTCCTCACAAGGTAGCAAGCGCAAAAAAACTTGAAAGCAATATCCCCATGCCAATGCTGCTTGCCGTCGAGGACAGTTATAAGGGAAGAAGTAATAGACACGAAGCAGAAGTCAGAGATTTCACACCTTTAAGTCCCCCTGACACTAGGTCAGAGTTGACACCTTCATCGCCAAAGCGCTTCTTTACGAGTGATGGTTACGGCGAACGCCTGAAGACTGCGTTACACTGCAGCCGCCGCGAAGCAAAGTTGGATAGGTGGAGGCATTTAAACGTTATAGGAAAAGCTATAGTACAACCACCCGAAGCAAAAGATCAGTCATTATCTTCACCAAGCTCCTCACCTTGTGTCAAGACTCATTCCCATTCGCCACCTCTTGATAAGTCTGTTAGTCCTAAGGCTTCCCCGGAATCATATGGAGGCGACTGGGTTGATGAAGTCGTCGATGAACTCTTGGCTGGAGGAACTTTAGTAGTAACGTTATCGCCACGAAATACAAGAGCATCTGATCAGGCAAACTCGCCAAAGGGAGATTCTGCAATAACGAGGCATCAATGGCAGACTTAATCTTGTTATTAGCAATTACTAAGAAATTAGCTATTTAATCTCTTGAAGTTTCTCAATTTGTACGCTGCATCCAGTTCGTGATGCACACCTTTTTATTTAGGTAGACCCTCATCAAACAATTAGCTAATAGAAGTTCTCGTAGACTTGCATATGTAGCTTCTTTTCCTTTATGTGCCCACTTTTGTTTTGCTTTTATCTGTTATGGCGACCTATTTATCAGACTTTACCCATAATTCGTTTTTGTAATTCGTTTCTATCTTGCTATATTAATTTTGCGATTTTTGATTGGAGGGAAGAATAATCCCTGCAAGCGATAAACTCTAAGAACATCGGTTGGGTAGACTGCGAAGAGAATACAGGAATAGGTCCACGGATGAATGTGTGTGCCTAAGGCGCTTCAATGTTCAATAATGATTTTCGATCAAATGGGGGCGTTATATAGATACCCAGATGTTAGCAATGAGTTAAACCTGAATGTACGCTTTTCTAGAAGCACGGATATGTAAACCATCTGATCTGCCATAATATGAATACTTGACGCGCACGGGCCATCAAATCATGTATCAGGACCTGATACGCGGGGTAATTGGTACAGTAGGTCTAGGGCTCCAAAAGGTCTTAAGGTGAATGTGGGATGCGGGGTAAAGACAGGGATTATTGGCCAATAGTATTGCAAAACGTCCACTTTCAGTAAAAGTGAGAAGTTCGATAATGATGTAGTAGTAGCAGTAGTAGAGTAGTATAGCCCTAGCCCGAATAAATCATAAGATCCAGCCCATCAAGTCGTTGCTTAGCGAAATGCTTGGCCCTCTCTCTATCAATAAAGTCAAGTCCTTTAGTCTCAGTAATTTGGTCAATAAAGCTACCGGCGAACTTAGTGAGAAGCTCCATAGGGTCGGCGTTGCTGCCCGGCCGTCCTGCAGGGCCATTAGTAATCTATAGCCTGTCTTTACGGTACTATATTGTGCTTACCGTTGTTTCCAATATGCTTCACATAGGCTATAACGGCATCGTAGGTAGCGGCAGCGCCAATCATTTCGTGGGACAACTCTGCCTTGTGGGGAGCATTGGTAACCTCCTCGTAGGCCTGAGCCTCTTCAGGGACGCCTAAGACCAGTCAGCCACAAGAGTGAGGAAGAGCGAAAGTAGTACTGAGCTTACAGCTAAGTAAATCCATGATGAATGTTTTTATATATAGTGTATAGTTGGGCAATGTGACCGAAGCTGTATGCCTTGACGTCGATTTAATCTGGATGTATAAAGGATTGAGATGTGAGATGGAGTTCAAGAATTAAGGCACATGGAAAACTAGCTCTTTATATACTTCAAGAACTTCAGGGTCGCCTAATCCAGGTATATCTGTTCTATACTTGGAACCACACAAAACCTGAGAGTTTCGGCACGTTCCTAGACAAAAGCATCTGTGCATGGCTAATGGACGATCACGGATCTCAGCAATTGGCACGGTCTCGGATAAGCGGTGCATAAGAAAGACATAATGACGCTTCAACCCCACCGCAAGATGTAGGCATCACTTGATTGGACACGTTGGATGCGTAAAAAGTGGTTTTATTGTTAAAGCGGCTGCAGCTCTCGAGAGGAGAATATCGGATTTTCCGTGTTGTTGACATATCAGCGCGATCATAATGACCTAATTTCTAACCAATGCCGCTTCAAAGGCGGGGAAAGATCCCCCTTGAGCTGTGATGAACCCTAATGTAATTGAGATTGAATCACTTCCATCATTGCGTCTTTAACATTGGCTTTTCTCTGTAGTCAGATTCTTGACGTAAAGGCGCAACTAGTGGCCGTCGTAGATTGACGGATGCGACTGGACTCGAGGTGGGCGACAAAGTCTATGTCCCTTTGTAAGGCTCTGGGGGTTGGGGTCAAGAGCGCCTTTGGACGAGGATCCGGTTGTCCAATCAGTCGAGGCCGACCAAGAAGACGCCTAGAACACTAGCATGATAACGACGCAAGAAATTCAGATTCAGTTCCTTCGACCTTTTGCCAGCTCCCACCGTGATCTAAATTGCGGAGTTTGTGGAGGATATTGAAGCTCACTAAGATCTTTTCTATTGTTAATAGAGTCATTGCGGACGGAAATGGTAAGTGTTTTCCAAGGCAAAGGTGTGATGGGCAGTATGATCTATACTTAGTAAGCGGAATACGATGTGGAGTGGTGCATTAGATGAGACAGGCGACATCTCTAGATCATCTCTAGCTTTACTACATGCTACCGTAATAGAATATATTCATTAAACTATCGTCTGTGTGAGATCTACGATGTATAAGCGGCCATAACCAAACATCTACAAGCCCGCTCATCTACGAGGGAATATAACCATCACAGTACCTCAATTGGCCTAGTCTTAATAGGACTAGATCCACAGCAGCTGCCTCTATAGCCCCTTCTGGAGGGCTTGCAGGGTCTTATTAGACTACCTCTAGAAGGTCGTCCTAGAAGCCATGTCTCCCTTTCCTTTTTTTCCGTTTTCCTGATTTTTCCTGTCTTCCTTAGCTTTTTCTAGTTATTCTTGGATTTTCCCTGACTTTTCTTATATCTCTTTCCTAGCTTTATCTCTCTTCGTAGCTAATCTCTCTATAACCTCTCTTATCTTTTTTCCCCTAGCTTTATCCCTTTTTTATCTCTTTTAATGGTCGATGGGTTAAAAGTAGTGGATCGTCCCTAGGGCCTAGCTAAATGTCTCAATGTCAACAAATAATGTTAAAACGCATACTAGCTCTGTTTTCAGCTTGGAAATTATCGATAGGCTAACGGAGCTAAAGGACCGGATTATACTGGGGCATACAGTAGACAAATGCCAACAAATAACGAGTCTGAGCATAAGTGCACGGGCATACCAAACTAGTCATGACGTCATTACCAGTGGTAATTGGTAAAGTAGGCCCAAAGCTCAAGGCTTATACGCCATATCCGCGGATCGTCTTCTGATTGAGGAGGAGCAAGTGATGATCGTGTTTCGGAGTTACGATACCGTCAGCCGTGCGCTATTGAATGACGTATGAATGCGCTGCTATTTACAACTATTATTGTGGCCGAGAAATTGACTTGGCACGAAGATCATTCAACACTGCACAAGTACGCTCGGACTACACGTAGCCTAATCAAGTATGAAGTGTCTCAGCATAGGGTCAAAGCTCTTCCAAATCAGCCAATGACGTAAATCTAGTATCAGGACAACCAAACTTTGAGTTAAATTCGGGCGGTTACTATAGCTGTGATTGCGAGAATGAGAAAACCCTCACTCACTATCTGCCTTATCGTGTCTCGGCCAAACTCTGCATCAGGCTGGCGATCAACTCAATTCAATCACACATCTGGTGGACAAAAGATCAACCAGTGAGCCGTGCGAGCGCGCACGTCCCATAAAACACACCATGCCACCCCTGCTTCAACTCAATCAACACCCCAGATTGAGTTGATCGCCACCCTGCTCTGCATAGGCTTGCACTAAAACCTCACTTCAAAGAAGCTGAGCGCCGATCAGTAGACTCATGTGCATGCAGTAGGTATAAACACGATTGATCGACCCAGCCACTAACCGGCATTCCAGTTCCTGGGTTATGTATCAACTGCCGCATTTTCGCAACTAGAATGTGACCCAGCTATTACTGCCACAAATGTTTTAAAACAAACTCTCGGACCCGTGCCTGTCCAACTTTCTTAACAATCATCTATAGGTTAGATATTATCATATAAGCTTCTACCAGATAGCTGCCAGTAGCCCTTATTAAGAACGGCGAAGGTTTCTGGGCAAAATGATATATAAGGGAAGGGAAAGTTAAGTTAGTATATAAGGCCAAAGAGATAATGAAGGGTGGGGGATAATAAGGTCAAAGTTTCTCTCATGGCAACAAGCTCAATTTTGGGATTAAAGTTACGCAGCGGAGACTGACAAGCAAATAATGAAAAGTGGATATAATCAACCATTAGCTAAAAGTAGAGTTAGGACTAGAGGACTTGATAAGCCCTTCTATGGGCTTTAATGACGTAGAGTTATAACTTAAATCCTTACTCTGGCTGGTTTGATGCATGTCTCATTGGCCCCACAAGCCTTATACGTTTTGAGGAGATGTATGACTTGTCGTCCAAATAGGTCCTTGGAATTCCGTTCATACTTGCGTACTAGCTGTGTCATAAGCCAGTATTTGGTAGCAGGGTCGAGATCCAGATCAAGGTCACCGGGAGAGCTCGAACGTAGAGTATTGCAGCATCTCGGCTTAGCAAAAGACAGAACGTGGACTCTTGTAAACTGGAGAAAAGTCTCTGCTTGGGAGAGAAAGACCTTGATATATCAGCAGAAGGGTTAAACTTAGATGACCTTTAAGCAACCTATTTTAAGTACCCTCGTTAGTTAGTGCAAATACTTTACTTGCTAAGTTATTCTCTTCTTCTGGGTTTCAACTACTTACCACTAAGGCAGCCAGTAAAGGTAATATTTTATGAGAGAAATTGGTGGTGTAAAATTAAGTGATAGATAACGGGAATATTTCTCGAAACAGGGCCAAAGTTGTGACGACTCCTATTCGAAAAATCTTTATTCAGAGCCTTTGGTAAGCCCTGAGGTGCGAACGCGGAAACGATAAAATTTCTTGTCTATAATTGCTTGCATAAGGTGGCCTCAGCAGCCAGTCGCTCCGGGATTGTTCCCCTTGTCCATCTGCATTGGGGCTTCTATAAGTCACGAGCTTTTAAAACGACGTTTGAAAGTGTAAGTTAAGCTTGTCGTCTTGCTTGTCAACCACTGCAGATTTCCACATTACTTTTAGGTCCCGCAATGGCTCAAGGTAAGCGTGAGTAAGCTAACTTGTGAAAGGCACTACTCCATAATAGGAAATGTAACGCTTTATCGAGAGTCCAACCTTCGCAATATTACATGACATGCCATAACTGCAATGTCAATTGAAATTGAAGAAATATTGGCTTGGAATGCTAGTTCAAGCCCTCAAGAAGAGATGGTAGTTATTTAAACTCCGGTCCAGTAACTTAGTCAATAATCTACCTTACGCGGATGTTTTGTAAGAATGTAATTCCAACTGGTGGAGTAAACATCCAGAGCTCTCAAGTCCTAATCCCTGATCCGACCAACTTCAAACCATGAACTTTTCTGACCGCTTCTGAACATGCGTTGGTAGGTGACATTATTTCTCCACAGATGCGACTGTTGGCCTAGCCTGCTTAAGTCCACTGAATTATTTGCCTCTAGAACATCGCTGTGATCTCTCCGGTAGTGCTCTCGTATCCGGCGAAGATCCCGCCCAATATGGGGGCAGGAGTTGCAGCCCAGCCCGCCATGCAGTGGTGATTCGAGATATGGTATAGGCTCCGCATCCGGAGATGGAAACTTCCAATTCTGTAGATCGTCCGCATCTTTGATGATGCTTGATGTCTCGGCGCTCTTGCAACGTAAAGTGCTGACGATGTAGGGGATCGACGAGGTGTGCCTTCACTTGTCTGGCCAGGACAGCTGTCTTGCAATGGAGGCATATAACTAGGTTCAACTCCTCGAGGTGGACAAACGGCCCGATTTTGGGCGATGTGTCGTCGTGTGTGGGCTCGACCTGTTTATTTTGTCCTTCAGGTAATAGGCTGGACATAGAGCCACAAGTAGACGAGTTATCCTCTTCCTCGGATCCTAGAGCAGGTGGTTCTCCACTGTCATGCTGTGTTCTTACCTCATCTGACATGGTGTTTCCAGAAAACAACAAACCAAGTCCCGATCGCGGTCTCTTGGTATTTGAACGGGTTTCTTCTAAATCTGATATGAAAGGCCGCTTTCGATATATTGTGAGGTCATGACGAGCGCTTTCATAGTTCGACTCAGCTTGCTCGGCCTCAACAGGGATAGACCTGGATTCGCCACTTCTATCCCATCCCCATAAGAAAGCATGCCAGCTTGCCGATACTCGATCATAGGCGCGGAGTAGCGCAGGCTGAAGATGATCTGGATACGCACCATCGAGGCCGTAAGTTGTATGCCGCTGCATGGGCCTGTGCCCGCTCTGCCAAGCGTAAGCCACTTCAGGCCCAGCCGTCCCGGTAGTATCATCGAATCGATTGAAGCGTATAGCGGCATCATGAACATGACGTTCTGTAATGGCGATTGAGGTTTGGCGATACATCTGGACCCCAATACCGGACGGGATACCTGTGGCAGCACTACAGTACCGCCGAAGCTCCTTAGTGAATGTCGAGACGGTCCAGGGTGTCGACTTTAGGCCTATTTGAGAGAGAGGCGAGAAGAGACGCGCGTCGGTATGCTCGATATGAAAGCATTTACGCAAGATCGATATCGCGACTGGCCTTATATAGACGAGGTACTGGAAGATGAGTCTGGAAACAGGTATGGAGAAGAAGCGTACGACATAAAACTCGTTGTTAGTTGCCAATCGAGCCTTGTTGTGCCGAGTGATTGAGCACATCTTTGCACCCCATATGCTAATACCTCGCTCTCTTGAAACAGTGTTGAAACACTCTAGGGTGAGTAGCTCCGAAATCCGTGCCGACTGGCCACCGTCAAGGTTACAGAGCACCATAAGTCCCTTCAGGAAATCATCATGAGCCTCTAGGTACGAACGAGCGGTTCTAACATCCCAAGAACCTTTTTGGTCTTTACCCTGTGTCTGAAGCAAACCATCGACCGGGGAGACACAGGCTCTTAGTAACAACTCCAAGTACTCGTCTGCCAGTTGATTAGCGGGATCGGATACAAAGGAGTAGCCTGGTGTTGTTGTTGATAGGTTATCCCGAACCTGTGACATGTTGATATGCGCAGGCTCCCAATCATACATCAGCCGTGAGCAGGATGTAGCCACTGATTGCAAAACTCCAGAGGCTAGGCCACGAAAATCTAACATCGAAAGTCGTTGGCTGCCATGCCAGGATAGTACTTCGCCGTCATCGCTCCAATGAAACCGGATAGTGGGCCCTTGAGACCGCCGAAGAGCATTACCATACGACAGGAGACTCAGGAACTCGCCCATAGGCGATAATGTGCCATCACACATGTATTCGCGGCGTGCTGCATTCTACCTTTGCAATAGTCCGTGGCGCGACGGTCGTGCAATACCGCCGTAGCTGTGTGAGAAACGTGGCAGCACTGCCTCCAAAAAGACCAACCGGGAACAATATATAAGTCTCGCGAGGATTGGGGTGAACCGGTGAGGCTGGAGATATTCATTACCTTCAGGTCTTGACAGCCCACGTACAGCGCTAAAATACACGAGCATCGTCGAGCTCGCGAGCCCACGATCAAAATCTTCAGTGATAGCGAAGTAACAAAAGCGCAGTAAGATGTCAGCTGCGGGGTCTTGAGAGTGTTGCTCTTTGTTGCCTGAAGACCGAGCGGAAGTTGGTTCGGTATCAAACAGATCACCTGCCTCTGTAATCGCACTGCTCTGATTGCTGTATTCCAGATTATCCTGTTCATCGCTACAATCCTCGCTTTCATCTTCCCCATCATCATCATCATTCTCTTCGTCTTCCTCATCATCATCATCGCCACTCTCGTTGCCATCCACCCGCGGTTCTCCATTTTGATCATTGACGCGGTCTATGTCAGGAGATCCTTCAGAATTCCAGATATCATCCATCCAGAGCTCATGAAGAGCTCTAAACTGATATTTGCTTAAACCTCGCCCTGTAATTGCCCGCACAGTTGTCGGTAGTAGTCGGGACAACCGAAGCCAAAAGCAAATAAAGCGCTTTAGTTCCTTCCGGTAGAGCTTCTCAGAAGATGACTTTGCCACCAGCTCGAAGGGGGCTTTGTAGGGATTGTCGGGAAATCTGGCACGAAGCCACCTTCTCAGACATACATCAGTTGTCCGGACAGTCTTGCCACACTGGTCGAGGAGGCGATCCAGCGCTATAACCATCAAAGATAACTTCCGTTCATCTCGCGCCAGACTGTAAAGTACCTCTCCTTCTAGCGTACCCAGGAGCATCGGTCGGTTGTTTCTGTAATTGGGTAGTTCCGCAAGTGAAACAAGGATGTCGCGATGTGTATCTTTGAATAACGTTTCCCAGCCTGTACGCCGCATCCAGTTCGTCTGCAAGTTGGAAGACGCTGGTGATTCACTGTTATGTAGTTTCATATAGCCTCTTTGTGCATCACCTAACCTTGCCCGCTTATCAGCGAAGAGCTTCTGGGCAAAGTGTCTAAGAGCGTGGGGGCTTGCTTGCAGTAGAGTATTACACGATAAAGAGCCACGCCTCGGGTTGTTGTCAGTGATGACGACCCATGACCTTCGAATGTCGTTAGCTGCCCAGCTCTGGAACGACAAGTCCTGTTGGATATGATCACGTAGCCAGTATCGGGTATGCTGTCGAGCTGCAAGCTTGATCTCCCTGTTGTGCTTGCTTTTTAGATGAGTGAGCAGGACTTTCTCGCTGACAGAGCGAAGACCACAATGTTTACAAGCCGATCCTTTGTGCACCGTAAGATGTGGATGAGGCGGCGAGCCATCTGGTCGCAGTGGAAGTGTCTCTGGGTTTGGAAGGTTTAAAGAGCAAATCAAAGACTTCAGACCACGGCGGACGGGCTTGGGTACATGATGCTTGTCGCCTGGGTGACGCGACGCGCGCGTAGGGTTGATGGCGAAGCCGCACTTGATGCAGATTATTGCTGGCTCTGCTGAGTTATAGTATAATCCGAGGTTCTCGAGCTTCTGAAGCTGACTTGGCCGTAATACGATGGCCTCCTTGGGTGTCGCTAGATCTGTCATATTGATGAAGTTACGAAAGCGCCGTGAGGACAGGATAATTTTTATTCGGGCATGTTTACCTGAACAAGAAAGGTAAACTTTAATTGCTGCTCCTTTTTCAGAATTCATCAAACGGAAATTGCTATACATCTCGATGTCGAAGGACGCGGTCTCCAACATGGTCGGCACGGACCCTCGTGGAAGAAACGCGGCGCATTTCGCGTCCTCGGTTCATAGGCCCAGGTGGAAACGCGGCGCATTTCCAGATGTGAAATTTGGGGTAAGAAAATTGAGATTTTGATTGGTGCAGAAGTGGAAATGCGGCGCACTTCTTGTCTACATGCTTGAGTAAGGGTCTCTAACAAGCATTCAGGACGAGTAGATAGCGACGTGCTTTCTGAACAACGTCTACTGCTGTTACTTATCAGCACATTGTTCCCATAGTCTACAGCCATTAGATAATGGGATTTTTAATATCATCAAAGGTGCATACTGGAGAGAACTCTAGATGCTGGCTAGTTTGACCGATTCTGCGCCGGTTAACAAAGTCAACTTTATCGGGGCATACGCGAATGCCAGGGAGGCAGGCATAAGGAACGATATTATCCTATCCGGCTGGAGGTTTACTGAAAATTGGCCAATAAATCGGTACAAAGCTCTAGCACATCCGGAAACTCAGCTGGACAAAGAAAAACTTCTGGAAGAGTCTAAAACGCCGAGCTTTCCTCAACTGCACTCAGATGGTACGCCGAAAACGAGTCGGCAAGTGAGGAAAGTGGCCAAACACCGAAGCTTTCCGACCAGACGGAAGTACAGTAAGATGGCATAGGGATGGGAATCTTTAGAGATAAAGGTGGCCATTCAGAGTACGCAGATTACTGGCCTTAAGGAGCAGCTGGCCTAAGTGCGGCAGGGGAAGAAAAGAAAAGCAGTACTGAACCTAAACTGATGATTTATGGCTCTAGCAGAGGATTAAGCAGCTAAAGAAGCTCTTCCTAACTTAGAAGAGGTAGAAATAGAGGTAGATGTAAATAATACGGTTAAGTCAGTAATTAAGGTAGATATTAGGTTAGAGGATAAAAGTAATAACTTTATGGTTATAATAAAGCACTATTAGTATAACTTACATAGAGCAATTAGGAGGTTAAAAACCTACGTAGATAGTAAAGATTAAATAATCTTCTAGAAACTTCCTCTAATCCTCATTTATTAATTGAGAATTAGGCCTATTTTTGTGGACATTATGATTTACATTTTGTACGGGAGTAGCAAAATTTTGGTTATGCATTAGGTGGTCTTGGATGGTAGTACTTGAGGCATGGCTTGGCGTCCCAGGCCGAAAGGCCCCGGAAATGCCTGTCACCCTCCCCTTTGCCAGTACCCTCTATCCGAGCGTAAAATCAGAATATAGTAAATACTTATATACCTCTATTCGGGGACCATCTACTAACTTCTCGCTCTTTTCTAAGTCCCCCGGCATTATGCCTCTACCTAACGCTATGACGTGAGGGTTTATCAAGATGGAGATGTTTCAGCTGTAAACGCGACAAGCGCCAAAACTAAGCAAGGCTGAATTATGTAACGTTAGTAGGGGCTTATATCTGTCAACTGACTCAGTAACTTTAGACTGAGATGATAATAGACGTTATCATCGGCTGGTAGCCGGTTTTTTCCAACCCTTTCCATCCTTCCCATCCTTTCCATTCCCATCGTTTAACACATTCTTTATTTAATCACTGCTCTAGGCGCTGTGAAATTACAGGCTGGTCAAGCAATGAGTTTTAGTTAGCTATGTCTCGAAGTTAATGTTTCTTAGTAATTCCGATAATAATGCCAAAGCTTACATTAAGGGGCTGCGCAAGTGCCCTCCCAGTATGTGTATTTGCCCTCCTAATCTGTAGCTAAATCCCTATTACAGCGCAGTCAAGACCTGCATGCTTCGTTGGCGCCCTCGTCGGCTCTCTGCTAACACCAGCACGGCCGTCCATGGAAGTACTTAATATAACATGTCTTTTCTTAAAACTTACCGTTGCGCCAAAGCGCCTCTCATGCTGATCTAAGCAGAGAAACATTGAGGGTCAAAACAATCTTGAATTCTTTACAAAGGAAGGTCTAGTAATGAGAGTATTTAGTCTGAAGTACACGGATGAGCGTTTCCCCCATAGTGGACCTTACAGGACGAACCAGATGTCCTCGTCCCAGGTGCTCCCACGATCCATATACCGCGACATCTGTACATTGCATGCTACCCTTGGTACAGTAGGGTGTTGTGATCATGGATCGCGTTGCTGTATGATTGAAGCGTCTGTCGGCTTGCTTACTCCTCAGTCCAACCACAGGAGAACCTCTGTCCTATGATAGGTTGTAAGTTGAACCAACACTTAGTGTACTGCAATGGGTCCTTCACGTCCAGGTTATGCCCGTCAGGAACTTCGGCATCTTGGATTTTGCATTCGTCGGGCTTGCTGCCAGACCGGTAGCACCTTGACTTGTTGTCGACGATGTACTTGACGCAGTCGTAGTTGTTCTTTAGGGCGGCCTCCCAATCGAAAACGTAGCCCTTGAGGTTCTTGAGGTCATCACCTCCCAAGGCATGCACCGCGGTGCTGACCGAGGGTACCTTGTTTTGTCGAGAACCGAAGCAGAGGCAGCGCTGAAGAGGCGGTTAGTTTATCTAAAATTGATTAAAGCGCAAAGAACCGATTGCGTGTCTCACCTTGTCGTGCCAGATACAGCTGTCCATCTTGTCTTTGCAGATGTCTTCGGACATGTCTACCAAAGTATTGAAGCTACCAACACCCTTTCTTCCCTATAGCAAGGCTACATTAGACATGGCTTAGCCATCAATAAACAAGGTCTTTCATATACTTACTTTTGCGCACTGGGTATCTTCCTAAACATCCGGGAATCCTGGGTCAGCAACCTTTCCTACTCCAACAAGAGCAGGGGCACCACTTACATCGCTGACCATGAGGTAGAAATTAGCTTTGTTCCCAGACTTCATAGACTTGACAACCGCGAATTCATCCTATAATCTGTCGTTAGCTGGATGATTTTCCGAAGAGGCCATCAAGTGGCCTTAGCGGGACTCACCCATTTCTTCTGCACTTGGTAGATATACTGCTCGATCGCAGGATTGGTAATTTCCTTGCTTAACCAGTTGGCATCTTTGAAGAAGTCGTACACCCACTCCGTCGCGTCCTTGTCCACGCCGTCGATCTGCTCACCACGGAAAAGACTCTCAACGAAATTCTGGCTTGTATCCATGACCTTCTTGAACATTTGACCATAGGCATCTTCCAGCTTATCGTTCAGGGTATCAGGCGACACCTCCTCTTCCCAATCCTTGCCCGCGCCTAGCGAGGTAAAGATACCGGCAAAAGCCGTAGCGGGACCGGCGATCAGGGGTGCAACGGCTCCGAAACCGGCTAGTGAAGTCAAGATACCGACAAGCATGTTAAGAAAGGCAAGGTTATCTTCTGAAGGCGGGGTACCGAAATCAGCGACAATTTTCTTAATGCCTGTAGAGAGCTCCCCGATAGCATGCTTAACGGTATCCATCCAAAGCTTCTCAAAGGCGTTAAAGAGGTTACCGATCTGTATATGCATATAAAATGCCTCAGGTGGGTTATAAGTAGAACACTCTTTGCTTCCGGGCCCAGGACAGTTACCTATGACAAATCTAGTGCAGTCATAAGTTGAGCCGCCCTGTTTACCATCTGCCATAACTTGCTGAAAGAATTTATTAGACCAGTCCTTGGCTTTATTTTCCATAATAAAGTCTTTCCACCAGTCAGCTGCACCACTTTCCTTCCAGGTTTTGCGAGCCGTTTCGATATCCTCCGAGTCAAAATCGTGACCACAGATGTCCTCTACACCCTTGTTGGGGAGATCAATGGTACCATCATCGTCGTCGTCGTTATTTGGAGAAGGAAGAGGCGGCAAGGGGCCGAATCCTGGATCTTGACCCGGGGCCCAGCCTGCGTCATCACCTTCAAGATCCATCAAACCACAACGGTTGAAGAATGTCTCCCCACGATTGGTAAATGAGTTCATGATAGAGTGTAAGTCGGCTCTGTTATCTCCATCGAGATCAGGGAAATATTGACAGGTGCCTGCCCAAGAGCCTGAGTACTGTTTTCCACTCTTCAAGAACCACCAATTACTACCGCCAGTGTCCATCTTGCCTTTATTGATATAGACAGTAGCATCGCCTGTGTACTTGTCGACCCAGATCATATCTTCACCGCCACGTCCGTTGACGTTACCGAAGCGAATATTGGCACGGTCGATACCTTCTGCTTTCTTGAACTGCGCGATCCTCTCCCAAGAACCATCACTGTTGTGAGTCCAGCCGTGGAAACGTCCGTCGGGCTGGATACAGATATAGTCTGACAACTTGTTGTTTGAGACGTCGGCGAATCTAACAGGGAGGTCGTGAATACCGACACCCTCTCTTTTCTGGACAGTTCAAGACCGGCGCTGGATTAGCGAGATAAGTCCAGGTAAAAGATCCCGTCTTTTTGTAATTGTTAAGCCAGACGGAAACTCTGTTGTTGTTGTTTGGATCGACCCAGGCGATATCGCACGCACCGTCATCGTTCCAGTCGACGAGATGAAGATCCCTGCGATCCAAATCCCTTCCAGGGTTCCACATTTCCTTAGGAGAACCCCAGAATACGTCCTGGTCACCGTTGGACGACTTCTTCCCTAAGTTAGGCCAGACCTTCATTTTACCCGTTGACAGGGTCCAGACATAGTCTTGTCGGCCATCTGCATGACCATGCATGTTGCAGTATTTGTTGCCATCAGCCTTAAGTTTGGTAGAACCTTGGCCAGTGTTTTTCCAAACTTTCATGTCGAACTTGAATCTGCCGTCTTTTTGCTTGGTCATTTGCAGATAGACATAGTCTGCCTTTGGTAAAAGCCCAAAGGAAGCCTCGCCATAGATCCTGGCGAAGTGGATTCTGGTTCGATTGCTAGCACCAACACCAGCATGTGTTGGTCCCGAAGAGGCACCTTTCCAGAATGCTTGACGCCAGGCGACGTTGAGTCCGTCACCGGGCTTTCCTTTCTTACAACTTCGCGAGTTCGTCCAGGTTGTTGTTTGCCCTTTGTTATCCACCCACAACCAGTCATCGCGTCCATCGCCGTTGATGTCCTCGAAACGAACACCTCGCATATCGCCCATGTTCTTAGCGGTGAAGCGCAAGCCGAGAGGTTGCCAGGAGGGCTTGTTGCCGGTACCGGAGTTTCTCCAAGCACGAACATTTCCACCGTTGTCGAGAATCATATAGTCTGCTCTGCCATCACCGTCGATATCCCCCCATCTGACGCGATCCTGAGCATATCCGACGTTACTCTTGATCATGCCGATCTTCTTGAATGTTGGTGGCTTTGAAGCTGTTCCGTCTCGGTTGTTGATAGACGCCAATGTATCTCCATTAGGCGAAACGCAGAGGAAATCATCATATCCATCGCCGTTAATGTCAACCCACCATATACCACGAGGATTGCAGAAGAGATCAGTCTTTAGATCAGAGACCTTAGAGAACTTGCCACCTCCGATATTTTTCCACGTGGCAAAGGTAAGGACCTTATCAGCATACCACCAACCAACAATGTCATCATACTTGGTACCATAAAGTCTGGTGAAGAACCACTGATCGCGATCAAACTCAGAAGTATACGACCAGATAGAGCCCATCTCCTGGCTGTTATGGTAGTAGATACCATCATCGTCGCCCGAGCCCTTTTGAGTAATACCACCATATTGAGCCTGACCAGCCACCTTATCACAGGTGTTGCCGACTGCTTGAGTCATTGGAGGAGCTTCTGCGATGAGCCCCTGTTGATGACCCCACTCGATAGCATACCAGAACTTGATTGCAATTTTCTTGTGTCCAGCATCGCTATTCAAAATTTATCATTAGTAGCAGATTTCTAGATGAGAAAACTTCGAACTTACTTAGGGTGAATTCCATCTGTCAACTCATTCAACGGGATATCTATATCGACATAATAAATCGGCTTTCCTGAACTCCGCAGGCGGTTGACCAACTCCCTGGAAAGAAAACATAGTCAGACAAGGGGATTCGACGACACAAATTCTGTTGGCAGAGGCAATAGGGATGTAAACGTACTTGTATTGCTCGTTGATTTGTTTTCGATTGTTTTCTGCCTTAGCATCATTTCGTCGAAGCACCGAAGAAATGACAACATATGTCTTAGACATTCCGTCGGCGCTCCAAAGATCGTTAAGCAGTGCTTCCATTCGGCTACCGGCTCCGGATACCTGAGTGGTTGTCAACTACTACGACATAGGAGTGAAGTTACAATGGAGATGCATACCAGTCCTTGATTCGCATCGTTGGTGCCCACGTTCATCTAATAAAGGTTTTAATTTTCAGGTCATGGTAGATCAACCTCAACTTACCAAAACGACATTGGCCTTGTATCCGTATGAGTTGCGCGCTGCATTTCGGACTTGGTCGATAACGTGGCCGCTAGTGGCTTCGAAGTTCTATATAGTTAATATTGAGATGCAAATTTGCAGCGAATGAGAGAACTTACTCTGTCCACCATATTTCCATTCTGTTTGCTACCAACCATATTGACAAGCCACTAAGATAATACATATTAGCATGTGTAGCGAGGTCGGATCGTGAAGTGGTTTGACGTCTGCTACCTCAAGCAGAGGATGATGGAAGCATACGTACGCCCTTGAATCTCAGCTGATCCCGTAGAGGCTTTCGAAAGCTATACAACATGTCAGTCTTCCCATAAGATTTTTTGACTTGGTCATCACTTACCCATTACCAGTGCTCGATCCAACACCACTAACAATAGATGCACCCAAAGGCATAATTCTCAGGGCAGGCCTCGAATTTTGACGAGCATCGAGGCTTCCATGATTGAGAGCGAGACTGGTCTCATTGAAGTCCGCTTCATAGGAAGAGTACTGCGTAGAAGGCGCGCCTGCTACTGTGTCCAAGAAGGCAAGAGCAGGCACAACCAGACTGAGCACAGTCTTCAAATGCATGGTTGTAAGTTGTGTTCAGAGCGACTGCACAGGTGACAAAAGAGTGTGTGGTAGTTGGTAAATTGAAAAGAAGGCTTTAGAATGGGAAGATGGGAGGTTTAAAAGGAAAAGACGAGTAGGGCTCGTCCTCCTGGTTTCGGCAGTAATCAAGAAGGCCTCTAAACCAGCATCCTCATCAGTCGATCCTTTTTGACTGGGGGCGTACGTTGATTAGGAAAAGGATGTCAGTTCAGGAATAACATACTATGTACACGTGCTTGAGGTTGCATTAGTTAGCCCTGCAGGAACAGGTACCATGTCAGGTCCCTCGTCGGCAAAAAGCAAGTTGTACTATTTATTTTGCAACTCTAGAAAAACTTGCGTTTTAGAGATTACAAAGCTTGCAGGAGCAGAGTTTTAACATGTAAATGGCCTGCTTATCTAGTTATAGTTGCTTAAACAGTATACTTACTTCGTCTAGCATTAGTGCATTAGGTAATTGTTCAGGATACTCCAGAACGGCACGCCTAGGCTCTGTCGAATACACAACTCGGAGCCTCACAGCCATCCCTAGACCCACACTACCGCCGGAGATTAGATTAGCTTGGCGACCCACAGACTCGGAAACGGTCGATAATCCGACAGCACAAGACAGATCAGGCCTTTTAGCCGAAGACGGTTTTCATACTGTAACCCATGGAAAATCGCACCTAGCGTTAAGTGTATCTCGGTAGCCTGGAGTAGACCGCCAAGGTCGCGATCCTTCGGATAATACGGCAGGATAAAAAGGAAAACGGGGATACTTCTTCTGGTGCGGCGCGATTTTACCGTCAATGGTCGTATGACCCTCGTCCCTTGACTGCACGATTCAGGTCACGCTCTGCGAAGCGGGCAGCTTTATGCTTGGCTGGCTGGCCGGCCCCGTGAAGTAGTCTTGTACCTGGGGTGGTGCCCGAAGGTCCAGATACGACCTGGTACTGGAAGCCAATCGGACACCGTTACATTTCGCTCCCACGAGTCATCTCGACCGAAGCTGTGCGCTAGATCTGTCTGGCGTTCGTTTAATCACCGCGGTTTCCCTGTTGATCTACTTCAGACGACGTCCGCACCCACCCCCCCTTTTGTTCCTTTTCCGGCTTTTATTTCCTCTGTCCTTCTCACTCTTAGGTGTATGGCTGTTCTTGCGTATGCGTCAAGCACGACATGCGCTAATAGTTGAGGGACAAAATTTCTGAGTACTGGTTAAGGTCCTCTTATCATTTTCTGCGCCAGACTAGGCCTAATGTGGCTGTATAAGACCATGTTGGACTCCTTTCGCAGGTTTTCGATATTCCAATCCTCGCTTATGATCGTTGCCTAGGCACCTATTTCGCAAAATGCTTCTCCCACCTCGTTACACGCTTCCAGACTTATTTTTGCTCAGCTCTATTACCTAGAATATGCCAACTGAGCTGGAGCTTGTGCACTTCCTCCTTGGTCTTTATAACCCTAACGTAGGCTCGCTCGTTAGCAGAGTTAGCCCGGGTTAGATTAAATCTAGAGTTAAGTTTAGTGGTTAGCTCACTTGGCGGCTTGACGTTCCTAATATATGGAACTTTGATGAGACTGGCTTTATGATGGGCATGATTTCAACCCGCAAAGTAGTCACAAGTGCAGAGAAGCATAGATGGCCAAGTCAGTCCAGCCTGGAAGTTGAGAATGGGTTATTGTGGTCGAGGCGATTAACGCGGGAGGCTAGTTGATCCCGCCGTTCATTATAGTTACAGGCAAGCATCACCTTCGTAACTGGTATGAAGGAAGCAGCCTCCCGACTAATTGGGCTATCACTACAACTCCATAAGGATAGATAAATAACGAGACAGGTCTCAACTGGCTAAAGCGCTTCGATGAGCTTACAGCTAACCGATCAGTTGGTTCCTATCGCCTTCTGATCCTCGATGGTCACGAACGACATCACTCGGTCGACTTTGAAGCATATTGCAGGGTTAAGAACATCATCCCGCTTTATATGCCTCCTCATTCCTCTCATTTACTCCAACCTCTTAACATCAGGTGCTTTAGGCCGCTGAAAAAGGCCTATGGTCGAGAGATTAAGCATCTCATAAGACGCGCTGTAACCGACATCCATCACTAAGACCAAGTTCTTTCCTACCTTCCATACCGCTCACCAAGCTACTACGACAGAAAGCAATCTACGAGGAGGTTTCCAAGGAGGTGGGATTGTCCCATTTAACTCGGAAAGTGTAATCACAAAACTTAATATGCGGCTACAGACCCGAACGCCCCCCGGAGAGAATACAAGCCGGGCTCAACCTTGGACCCCAAAGACACCAAGGACTGTCACCGAGGCCAATTTTCATTCAGAATATCTTACAAGACGGATCAGAAGACATCATAGTAGCTCTCCAGAGTCAATCCTTAAGGCTCTTCAGTCTTCAACTAAGTCAGTGCTGAGACAAATGCATACGACTGCCCTACTAGAGGCTGAAGTTAAAGACCTTCAAGAGGCAAATGCAACACATAGCCGGAAGAAAAGAGCAAGAAGAACCCGGCTACAGGGTAGCGGCATGATGACTATAGGGACTGGTCAGAGTCAAATTGATCAGATAGATGTTGATACGCAGGTAGTGGCTGAATCATCGAGAAGTGGTGGTCGATAAAGGTCGGTCGGACTGGGTGTTCGGCGTTGTAGCAAATGCGGCAAGGCCGGGCATAATGCAAGGACCTGCCAAGCGGTAATCGAAGTCACTGAGTATAGGGATAGCAATTAGTTTTAATTGATCTGATAGATTGTGGTATTTTTATTGGCAATCAAAATATGAGGGTTGAGATTTGTGGCCGTTTCGCTTGTCAAATACGTTACAGGTTCTTTAATATAGGCAAAAATCTATATTACGTAGAGTTTCACAGAATAACATTCCGCTATATAAAAGCTTTTGAGACTTTTCTGGAACAAATATTTCACGATTTTAAATATACTCCCCTCTTCTGAGAGGCTGTAACGGCAGAGGTTAATGTTATCCTTCTCGTTTTAAAGAACAGTTTATGTACTCTGAATTAAAAGTGCACTCAATAGTGTACCTCTTTTCTCAATATATCTAACTAATGAGAGACCTAGCCAGCGTCTTAAATGAGGTCTGGCATGATATCGCTAGGTTCACGTGCAGGACAGTGCTTGGTGTTGAGCTAGACTATCTAGGTAATGCAGGGAAGAGAAGTTTCCTGTAAAGTTTTGCAGTTGAGGTTATCGCGAAAGCCTTGTTATAAGTGGGATTGATAAAGTCCTAAAGTATTACGATGATTTGAGTTGGATCTCTGTCAGTAGGGTCTGCAGACCTGGATTAGAAGACATGCTTCGTTAAATCATACGACAGTATCGAAATGATCTTCGCATGATGATCTGTAGATGATCTATATCTCCCATTATTTTGTCTACCATTTAATTAGCGTAGGCAAAAGGACCCCTCAAGCAATTTGCAGACAGCGTCAAGTGGAAATATCCGGTTGGTGCCTAGAGACAATGGTGAACAACACAGGCACCCTCTGTCTCGCGCCATGACCTACCCTGACTTACGTCCCCGCACGACTATTGGCTTGCGCCGTTTTGTGAGGTTGATAGTTTTGCCTAGAATACTAACCGCGAGCGGTTAGGTCTCGATTGCCTTGACAAAGTAGACAGCAAATCCCTATAGTGGGAAACACGAAGAAAGTCAACTGGAAGGGCGATCAGTAGCTACAGAAGCGAACCCGCAAATCTGGCACACAAGAAGACCTTATGTAGAAAGAAGGACGTAGGGAAAAATTACACTGTATGGTTCAGGTCGCAAGTTTGAAGCCGTCATAGTGATTGTCATAATGAATTAGTTTCCGATAGTAAGACCTGAATAACGATTGAGCTTCGATCAATAATGAAACGATTTAGAGTATGCTGTACTTCCATAGCACTTTACGCGACAAGACGCGTTGCGCTCAGTGGCAACCCATGGCAAACCCTTGTTCTGATCAGCACTACCATTCCTATATATGGGATGAAGTCAAACCAACTCTACACCCTGGCAAAAATTAACCCCACGAGGTTTAAAGTGGGTCAATACAATCAACTCTAGTAGAGTTGAATTGGTCATTAGTTACTAGGGTGATGGAGATGGTGCTGGTCTTGAAGGTATCAATAGTGCTCTCGGTGTTGCTACAGCATCTACGTTCTCGATCTCGTCGTCGTCATCGGTGCTGGCTGTTTTTCTCTTCTTGATCCTCTCTGGAGTCAAGTGACTCATTTCCTCAGGCTCAGGACTTGGATATGCCTGCTTGCCTGTATTTTTGGAACCGGACGTATTTTTGGTAAACCTACTCGATTCGACTGTATTAATCCAGTTTTGAATAAAGATAGGGTCTCTCATGGCAAAGTTTGTCGCATCTCGTAGTGGATTGAGTCATTTGATGTTGTGAAGTGGATCGGAAAAGCTAGCCCCGCAATGATATGATGCTAAATTACTCCAGCAACCAAAACTTGCTGGCATAATATCCTGGTTCCATCACATCACCAATCACAGCAAGCCCATCGATACGCCCTGAAGCTGCAAGAAATAAAGTTCTCTGCTACAACTAATGAAATTAATTACAAGTTACATATAATAGCTGCTTCTAGTAGATTGTAATAAAGACTAACTCTGTCGAGCTTCTGCAGCTTTGCTGGGCATAAAGTGGAGCGACGCTGTTACCTATAAACAGAAGAGTTGGCCATTATGACTAGCGGTGATAGACTAGATACTATACGAAGATGATGAACTTGTAAGTTTCAGTACTGTAGATAATGGTAATGAATGTCTTTTCTTAAGACCTAGAGTAGTCAAGTTGAACCCGACAAGGTTCAGCTGACTGAAACGCGACGCGTTTCGGCTTTAAGTTCTACCTAGCGCAGCACTAACTGTGTTACGACCCAAATTGACCGTTCTGCACGTACCCCATTTCCCTTACGTAATCACCAATCAGACGGAGAACGAAATCGCCCCTTTCGGCCCCCAGCACAACAACCAATCACAAACGGACCGACGACAGCTCAAATGTGTAGTCTATATTCACAGCCACGTTCATTTCCGAAATTGTTAGCGGCCGGTTCGCTGCCAAGATAATACATAAGGCTTGCCGAACCATCGGGTCTTCCTTAGACTTGCTGAGGATTCGATCGTATGCCTTATCGATACTCCCCGGGAGTATTGTAATAGCGGACTCGACCCCTTTTGGTGTCTTTTCAAAGTCTTCTTTTCCCAAGTAATCGAACACAAGATATACCCAGAGATAGGTGCGGTGGGTGGCCTCCTCAAGCCTCTTCTCTAGATGACTCTTGATTTGGGTTGAGAGGCGCTTCTTCATTGCCAGTTGATTGACCCGGTACGTAATCACGTAATTCACCTCCTCCACTATCGTCTCTAACTCTTCCTCTCCTGGTATACGGATATTTGGGAAGGAGTCTAATAGGCCACGAAACTTGGACACGACCTGGTAATACGGCCGGCACGTTAGGAGATACTTTAACTTGCCATAGCCCAGCTGGTCACTGCGGAATTGGCTGTCAATATTCCGCATCAGGTCCGCAAACTCCGATTCGGCACATTCGTCTAGAGCATCAAGAATAATAATTACAGGTCCTGCCCGGGAGTCTCTTATAGCGTTTCGTAGTATATCCCAGAGCAACTTTGTAGAATTTATCAAACCTTGCCCATTCTTGCGTAACAATAACATAGCATATTCAATCAGGGAAGGCTTCTGAGAGAAGAGCTGGTGCAGCAGGGCACAAAGCGCTTGCCGTGCGGTGTTCTGGTCTTGGTCCTTGAAAAAGAAGTAGCAGATGGTTGCCGATCGCGGCAGGCCGTAGTCAATTAGATACTTGGCCAGCACCGACTTTCCACAGCCAGGATCCGCCGTGACTAGCAAGGGACCAGACTCTTGGTCCAACCACTGGAGGAAGTGCTGGTGCTTCAGGAACCACATGCATGTACCTTCAATTCTTTCTTCCACTCGGCCATTATACCACTCATAGGTGGCATCCTTGCTGCTAGTTGTAAGGCGGAACAACTGGTGACACCTTTGTTGTTCTTCAGATAGCTTTTCCTTGGCTAGATCTTTCTGGGCTTGGAGTTGCTTCTTGGCGATATCACGGTGCTCTTTCGAAACGTCCCGATGCTCTTGTGCAATTTTTTGGAACCCTATATATAGGGTTAACAAATGATTATAATAATAGTAATGTCATAACTCTAGGCCTTGTGTTTACCAGATAGAATGTCACTGATTCTCCTTTCAGCTTCAACTCTGCTCGGAACTACTTGGCAGAGAAGGTCTTTCGCATACGCAGCCGCCACCATGGCCGCAAAGCCTTGCCATTCTTTGTTCTTGTGCGAATCGGAGTAGTCGCATATCCCGCGGACCACTAAGCAAGGGAAATGATTCATCAAGCCGGCCGCCTCCATCTCGAAGCAAAGGACATCCAAACTAGCCGACAGCTTGTCTCGGGCAAGTGCATCCTTCATCAGCTGGTTTGCGCTAGCGATCAACCCATAATGAATGGCAGGGTCATCCTCCTCGTCGCCTCGTTTTTTTCGATCAACCAGACAAGCGAGGTTGTTGATGCACACATTACCGCATGCATCTGACCCTTGATGGACAATGTCAGATCGGTAGAGTCTGTCGGTATCTGGGTGCGGCCGAGAATACTTTTTTCGTAGACGGGGCCGTTGTGCTAGCACATTTTCGATGTTGTTACTAAGCTGGTGCCCGTCCAGCTCGTACTTGGCTTCAAGTCCGCTCAATGCTGTCAGAAGTAATTGCGGCGGCTCATTCAAAGACCCGGTTGCCTCGAACGCATGCTCTTGTATCGCCTTGCCATAGTCATATTGGAACACGCCGTTTTTCCCACTGCTACGGGCACTCACGACAACGTCGCCGAGACGTATGTTATGTTTTGCACTTGGGGCGCCGCCGCCGATACCGACCATCAGTCCCAATCGAATATTTGGGAAGCTGCGCACCATGTCTCTTGCCACAGTGGCAGCGGAGGTTGTGCCATACTCGGATTTAGGCAGGACGGCCATGACGACGTTGTGCTCTCCAATTTTTCCCATAGCATAATTGTTATTGTCGTTATCGGCAGCTACCTTTAGATTTTCATGCTTTTCATCAAGGAAGGCTTGTGCAGCGACAAATTCGGTGGTGATGGCACAAATCCATCCGACCGTGTATTTTTGTGGGTCTGACATGTTGGCTTTTGGTGTTGAATGATGGGAAAGATGCTACGTCGAAGCCGTGAGCTTGTGGTACGAGAGGAGTAATGATGATGCTCGAGACAAGTGCTGTGGCGAGGGGAGCGCGCGACTATATGCCTGGTCTTTAGGCACACACATCAAGATCAGGCTGTGAGGGGACGCTGAGAGAAGCGCCACTTGGGCTGACAGGCTTTTTCATGCAGGTTGCGGTAGGCTGGACGTTAAAGCAGATGATTGGTAAAGGCATCCGTGATAAGGCCAATGCTTCCTGATGTGAGACCATCAACCAAGCCTCAATCAGTTGTCTGCCTCGGAGACTTCTCGACGCAAGTTGGCCTCTTTCTCAAGGTTGTTCAGGTCAATGCTACTTCGGTTTTGGTAGCCAGATTTGTTCCGCTTAGAAATCGAGAAACCTTTTTTCATTATCCCTATTATGTATAATTGTCTATTATAGTTAGAGTTAGTATTGACATTTGTCTTTAAGCCTTATAATTCGACGCGTAAAGGCCGAGACAGAACTGAAGAAGTATATATACGGTAAGTTCTCACTTTCCGTAGCATCGTATCTCGCTATAGAGTTTTTATCGATAAGCATACGATAAAAATAGCCACCATTCCGCCTCGGGTTAGTAAGTCCGCTCAATTTCATTCAGTAGCTAGTCCTGTATTTCAACAACTCGACGTTGGCCCATGACAGGCCACTCAACGCGAGCAAGCGTTTGACCCGTGCAATTTAGAGTTTTGTTTCCTTGGTCAGATATGGTATGGTAATCTCTTCTACCAGACTTTACCTATTATTCTAGTTTTCGGTTTTTATCTCTATCTAGCTGTATTAATTTTACCATTTTCGATTCGGGGAAGAATAATCCCTGCAAGCGATAAATTTTAAGTACATCGGTTGCGTAGACTTCAATAAGAATACAGGAATAGGGTTATTTTTGACCAGCTAGCAGCTCGATCCAACGTTACTCGATTCGAGTCCAAATTCTAAGCGAAATTGTTCATTTTAGTGAGCGATATCCGGCTAATCGCCTGTGAATAATAGCTAGTAGTAGTAGTAGTAGTAGTAGTAGTAGTAGTAGTAGTAGTAGTAGTAGTAGTAGTAGTAGTAGTAGTAGTAGTAGTAGTAGTAGTAGTAGTAGTAGTATGATGAGGTGTACG
>QHHJ01000210.1:0-152749 GCA_004367495.1 Fusarium scirpi | reverse complement strand
AAAAAAAAAAAAGAAAGAAAAACAAACAAGAAAAAAGACCGACCACTAAAGGAGCGGGAGCAGTTTTGTCTTTCTATAAAACTGTCTCTTGCCCCCTACAGTTATACCCGATCTTTTCCCAAGTAACGACAGCCTCTCCGTTCCCTTAAGCCAAGGGTTTTCGCTCCTTAATACCGTTCCTTTCTTCCAATCTCTCTTGTCCTCTTTTATTCTTTCCTCAAGCAGGACCTTGGTTTGTTCAGAATGATCGGCGTGCATGAGAAGGTGCCGGAAACGGACTCGAGTGCCGCAGCCGAGACTTCGATAAATAATGAAACTCAAGGACCAGGCAACACTATGGACGACGAAGCGACGGCTGTCTATCCCATGGGAATCAAGCTCACGCTCATAACAATCAGTCTCATGCTGGCCGTTCTTTGTGTTGCTTTAGACAACACTGTGAGTTATCCTGGTCCCATTGCTCTCCTCCCTTATTAACTAGAGTATCCCAGATCATTGCTGTGGCAATTCCGCGCATCACAGATCAGTTCCACAACCTCAACGATGTAGGATGGTATGCTTCAGCCTATCTACTGACGACGTGTGGTAAGTGCGCACCAGAAAGGATTTACCGGACGCGAGTACTCATATCATCACCTAGCTCTGCAACTTCTTTTCGGCAAACTTTACGCCCTCTTCAATATCAAGATCGTTTTTCTCTCAGCGCTATTTGTGTTCGAGCTTGGTTCTCTCATTTGCGGTATTGCACCAACGTCGACTGCGCTCATCATAGGTAGAGCAATCGCAGGTATGGGCAGTGCTGGAATTTTTACCGGTGCGCTCGTCACGATTGCTCACACAGTTTCACGGGAAAAGAGACCCCTCTTCTTCGGCCTTTTGGGCGGCATGTATGGCATAGCTTCCGTCGCTGGACCTTTAGTAAGTTTGTGCCCTCAACTTTCGCATTGGACGAACCTGACTTTATGAACAGATGGGCGGCGCTTTTACGGACCATGCAACATGGAGATGGTGCTTTTATATCAACCTGCCTCTGGGTGGCGTGACAGCGGTTGTCATCCTACTCATCTTAAAACTACCCCCCAAGCCGGCTTTAAAGCGAGGATCGTTTCTCCAAGTTCTCAAACGTTTGGATCCTATTGGAACTGCTGTTTTCATACCGAGCATTATTTGCCTCCTCCTGGCTCTTCAGTGGGGAGGGGTCAAGTACCAGTGGTCAAATGCACGAATTATTGTTCTGTTCATCATGTTCAGCGCCTTGCTTATTGGATTCGTAACCATTCAACTGATTATGAAGGATGATGCAACGGGTAAGTCGAGAGGACCCCCTCTCATCATCCCCACAATGCTAATGCAGACGTTCAGTTCCGCCACGAATCGCTAGCAATAGAACTATTGCCTCAGCTGCCTTGTTCGGATTCTGTATCGGTGGCTCATTCTTCATTCTAACATACTACATTCCAATATGGGTAAAGATCCACGTATCGTACGCACGAGATTATGTTATATGCTAACACTGCGCAGTTCCAAGTCATTAAGAACACATCTGCGGTTCGATCCGGTATATACTCACTACCTATGATCCTAGCAAATGTGGTAGGAATTGTCGGTGCTGGCTCCTTGACTACCAAACTTGGCCACTACGCACCCTTTTTCATCGCTAGTGCTGTCATTATGTCTATTGGCGCTGGACTGATTACCACCTTCACCGTGCACACTGCACAAGCCAAATGGGTCGGTTACCTATTCATTTATGGCTTTGGTGTCGGCCTTGGTTTTCAGCAAGGTGGTGTGGCCGCACAGGCCGTCCTGCCTTTAAAAGACGTGTCTATCGGCACTGCCATGGTCATGTTTGTACAGATGCTAGGTGGAGCCTTGTTTGTTTCTGTTGCTCAAAACCTGTTTACCAATCAACTTGTCAAGAACCTGATGGCTCTGGGCATTCCTAACCTGCATCCTGAGGTTATTGTACATGCGGGCGCGACGAGTCTAAGGTCTATGATAGACCCTGAGGCTCTGCCCCAAGTCTTAACTGCATACAATGACGCTCTCGTCAAAACCTTCGAGCTTGCTCTTATTCTGAGCTGTCTTAGTATCTTGGGTGCTCTGGGTGTTAAGTGGAAGAGCGTTAAGGGGAAAGAACTCGCCCCAGGCGGCGCTTAATAGTTCGGTGGTAATTTGAAATAGGGCACAGGATATAGCTATTGTACATATATTTCTGTATGCAATTGGCGCTATAAGATGGATATACAAGATATGAGGGAGAGACCTACGCAATGTAATCTTTAGAAGTCTTGGTAGTATTTATTATTCGAATGTTATTTACTTTACTACTCATCCCCACACAAAATCAATCCCCTCTCCTACCTTAAGAAGCAATTACAGTTTTCACGTGAATTAAGCATCGTGACTCAATGCTTACACAATTAATCGCCTTTAGATTAAGTATTGGTGCTGACAACAATATTCGAAGATAAGGCAAATTAAAGTCAAAGCTCAAGTGGATGGGCTTTTTTTAGTGTATGTCGGTGTTCGGCGAATACCGAGAGACATTCTACCTTGCTTGCTAATATTTGCCACTCAAGATTTGTTCGCCAGGCATCTCCCTTCTCTCATCTCTTAATGACGCTGTGAACGTCTGGAATAGTTGATTTGTAGCCCAGCTAAGTCGTCTATTCCACCATGAGTCAACAGCCGATGCACTTGTCATGTTTTGCATGCAAAGCCAAGAAGCAGAGATGTGACCCGAGTCTTCCCCTCCTGCAGCCGTTGCCTTAGAACAGGTACAGAATGTGATTTTCCGCGTTCAAGGAGGAGCCAAGTTGCTAGACCTATGAAAGTTCAGGAGCTGCAAAGCAAGCTAGGTGTGTATCACACTCTCATTACCTTCCCTAACATTGTGAATTCTAAGGACATAATGTCGATTAGTCAAACTCGAGGACGAGATCGCGTTGTTGAAAACAAATAATCAAGGATCAGATAACAATGTATCATCTGATCCCCGTACGACAGATCACAGCCCTGAAATCATCTCGGAGCATGGATTGGCTACTGTATCAACTGTTTTGGAGTCGACTGTGCTGCACTCGGGGAGCACCGTTGTAGCAAGCCCAATTCTTACCGACCATGGCCTCACATCTGATGTCATACTTGAGCTGTAAGGTATTCGTTACTGAAAGACCCCGTAGCCGCTAAGAGAAACTTGGCAGAACAAAGGCGTACTTTGACAATCTTGCATACGCTGCACCGATGATTCACGAGGATCGCTATATTGCATCGCTATCCCAACCCCCTGCTCATCAGCCCCCTCTCTGCCTGCAATATGTAGTCATGGCTTTAGGGGCATATGTCTCATCTTGCTCTCCTAAACTTGTAGAGTCGCTCTATCAAAATGCCAAAGCTCACGCGACGTCAGAGAACCCAGATGTATGCTTCTATCACCACAGGCAGACGATTCAGCAGCTGATCAAAACAGGGGGACGAGCACGACCTTGTTACTCTATCACATACGCAATGTTGGTCTCTGATAGCCAACTTTGAGGCTCTGCATATGATGTTCACCCAAGCATTGAGCAGCCTATGTCGAGGGATCCGCATAGCACAGGCTCTAGGCCTTCACCAACTGGGTGAAGAGAGGGAGGGGGGCGACTCTGGCATCAGGTCAGGAGAGAATTATGCTTGAAGAAAAGCGCCGAACATGGTGGTTTCTTTTCCTCTCAGACCGTCTCGTTTGTGGGACGACAGGGCTTTCTTTATTTATCAACCAGGAAGATGTGAGATTAGTTCCCATTGCATGTCACGGTCTCGTGGTAATGACATTGTGCAGGTGACGACGTTGCTTCCTACAACAGAGGAAGCGTTCGCGGACGGACGTTCAGAACCCACTAGTCATTTGAAACCTTTACTCAGTTTCACCATCCTAGGCTCATCAATCCTGACAGTCCGGGTGTTCATTGCGGATCTCTTTTACCGAGTCTTGAACCATACTTCCTATATTGGCCCTGGTGTACAAACGAAGGAAAACCAGCACGAGTTCTGGGATCGACATTCCCAGCTTGATAACGAGCTCTCTCTTTGCACCATCAAACTGCCTGAGAATGCCCGCATTGGCAATCCTATCTACAACCGAGATGCCGTCATAGTCAACACCGAACTTCAGGCAGCCATTATCAGCCTCCATCGAGGGGCAATTTGGAATCTCCGCTTTTCCGAACACAATTCGTATGGAGAAGAGGTCAAAAGACAACAAGCGTACCATAGCCAGGAGCGGGTGATGAACTCTGCGCACGAAATCGCTCATATTTTGCGTATCGCCTGCGCCTACTCAACAACCTTTATGAATCCGATACTCATCTTTGCCGTCCATCTATCTGCTTTAGCATTCATAGAAGACTATTTGGATACGCAAAAGGAGCAGAGTCAGGATACTGCTCTGATGTTCCTATCTGCCTTAGTTACAATTGGTGTTCGCAATGTTGCAGCAAGGTCACTAGCGAAGCAGGTTGCTAAAGACATGCATTATGTTGGTATTGAACTGCCGGCAGATTTAGTAAGTGTCAAGCTTTAGCAACTCTATGTTTGTTACCTGTGCTAAATTTATAGGATGTCCAGGCCCTACACTCAGACTTGCCAAGCTTGTTCTTAGCAGAAGTAGGTATTGCACCTATTGATGTATCATTTCAATGCTTTGTTTAACTTAGTTTATGTACATTATAGGCAGTTAGCAATTAAAGAGGTAAAAGTAATTATTTAAGTAACGTTAAGCTTAAATTTTCTATAAGAATATATCTTATAGAAGTAATATATCAGTAAAGTCTTACTATAAATTAAAGTCCTACTTATATAGATAGTGTTACCTTAACCCTATGCACTAGTAAACTATGCAAAACAGGGTTTTATTTAGAACGATACATGCTGCCGTCAAGGTTGTTAGGTAAAGTATCGTAAATGAGACCCAAGAGGGTTTAAGGCTTATTGCTAACATTATGGCTGATATGTTGAACCATCTGATTTCATGTCATGGCTATAGTGGGATCATTTTGAAGCAGTTCTTTGAAGACATGCAGATAAGCTCCAAGGGGACATTTTAGAGACGATCTAACCACTGTGCAAAAAGGAGAAAAGGCTAAGGGGGCTCGACCTGATCGGAATTGAGCTGCTTGTCGCAGTTGTTAGACACGGCGAGAAGTTCAGCCACCTGCTTTATGTCAGTTCCAAGCTCTGGATTCTGAATGTTGACGTGGGTGGACTTGGAAGACGGCGTATCGGCGACATAGCAGTTGGTCGTCATTTTGACAGAACAATATTTATCTGCTGTGGGAAGGAATAACGTAACTGAAGTGGACATTTGCGGTCAAGGTTAGTCTAGAGAGAGCTGCGGAATGGTGTCGCAATAAGTGGGATTAGAACAATTTCACCGGAGAGTGATTCGAAGTCGGGGCTTTACTCCGAAAAGGTTAGGGGTCTTGATGCTGTGGCAGAGAGTTGTGGAGTATAGTGACTACTTCATTGACAATAAGCAAACCAAAGCTTCTGGCCTCGCTTTCGCCGCGTTGGACCTTCTCAGCACTGCTATCAAACAACAGGAGAATCGATCAGTGCCAGTACTCTGCTCATTAGCTCTGTCAGCACATCCCTGGACACAAGCAAACATCACTGCCCACATTAAGGGGAACTATAACAAGCAGGGGAGTTTTCATGCTTTCGTGGATTTGTTCGCGGTTTCTGGTGGAGATCCGTTCGATCAATTGGGCTGGTCCTGGAAATACTTCGTCTTGCGGCTTCCACCTCCAAGGATCTTCACCAGATGGTAAGACTGTTATCACAAAGTGAATATTATGATATTTGCAAGGGAAAGAAGGTAAATTGGGGAATCTACGTAAGGCGGTCAAATACTGTTGACGGGTTGCATCGGACGCCATAGACGGGGGACAACGGTATTAGGTTGGGTTGTTCCACGTGATGCATAAGGATGGACTAAAAGGGCGGGCGTGATATAGAGAGGGTTTCATTATTTCTAGCCTTATAGTACGGACATTACAAGGCTGATGGCTAAGCACACTGTGACAGGGTCTAGTCGGACTCCGGGTAAATATCGTTTTCGGGGCTATAATCAGAATCTTAACCACCAACTAACGTACCCCTCATAGATACAGGTAGTAACAGCATCTTGCTCCGAATACTCTAGCAGCTACTTCCGCACGACCAATAGTGATCGTAGCAGCTTCCAAACCCATTGTCCTTGCCGCATTGGAGACCAGTTCGTCCACTGGAAGAGCATCTGTACTTCCTTCCCTGAAGGGCCCCGAGGAACACGTTTCGAGCCTGTTCCGCAGAAATACTCTTGCATGCGTTTGTGCATGTGTAATAACAAAGACCGTTTTTATCCGCCGAGACATCGCAGTTCCTCTTGCAGTCTGCTTGAACACCAGCTGCGGCGAACAAGGCGTAGGCGATGAAAAGTGGTTTGACCATGGTGGGCGAAATACTGGATCTTGTAAGTTGGTCTTCTAGCTTAGGCTTAAGGTGTAGCCTTACATGGATGTTATGTTCGATAGTAGGGTATGTACACTTGTTGAATGACTTGCGTTGATGAAGATCTGAGATTCCTGGGTAGGAAGAGGAAACTGGTCTTTATATATTTGGAGACCTACCTGGCAAAACCTTTGAACGGCTGATCTACTCACTCGGCGCGTGCCGGCTATGTCCGAATTACCTTGTACCTTTTCATGATATGATCCTCCCTGAGACTCTTCATGCAGGCCGTATTATGCATCGACTGTTCCGCTCTGCTATGAAGAGGCAAAAGGGCAGAAGTATGATCTAGATACACAAGGTCTCTGCAGCCTAGAACGTCTTGAGATTCCACATAAGTCTACTTACAGACAAATCCTCTCCAAATGGTATCTCGTCAACGTACGAATTGTAACGTGTCGTCGTGGTCCAATGGGGCTACAGACTGTGTACAAGGGGTATTATGACTCGTTCCGAAAACCCGTAATGATCAATTCAGAAAGGAATAGCCACTGAATACAGAAGTGAGACAAGGCTGGTGATGTATAAGTTCTGGATGCCTTCAGTAACTAATACGTAACCAGATCTCAACATCTTTCTAATTCCCAAAGATCGAAAAGACGAAAAAGGAAACATCTCCGGCGGATGTGCAGGCAAGGAAGCCGGAGGCGGGCCCAGCCGAGCTGAAAACAGGGATCGTCGTTGTTTTGCCATATTTGGTCTTTGGTGCAAGGATCACGGTTAAATTTGGCAACGCAGCTCTTCATCTGCCAGTAGCACTGATTCAATATTCTCGTATTTGCCTGCAGATCCAGACCACTCCACTATCGAAAATCATGCTCAACATGGTATTCAATGGCATGATCAAAGAAGAGGAAATGATATGATTAGTATCAGACACCCCATACCCACATCCCTAAAAGCGGAGACTCCGCCGTTACGGCCCGGACAAATTCATCAAGGAGATCTCCAACTGTGGTTCAAAGGTTCTACCTAGAACGTTCCGCGTTATCCTGGGTGAATTGGGCGTGGAAGCAAACAATGCACTTCGTGGTAGGTAGCAACAAGTCAAGTCTAACACTTAATATCCCGCACTACAACATTCGTGCTAATGCAGTTGTTTATCATCATTTAACGTGCTTAATGGCGCTTGGCTGGAAGTTTCCTTGCTCTGGCAATCCGTCTTTCTATTCCCAGGTGAAGTATTCTGCAAAAACTTCTCAAAAAAAAAAAAAAAAAAGGAGTGCTACGGGTTAAGTCACAACCCAGTGAGGCTCACATTTATCAGTGCAGTATTAGTTACCAAGCCGGGTTTATTTTCCCTTAATTTATTCATTCAACACCGGCTCGGCTAAATACACCAGATCTTATCATTTACTGTTTCTTGGCTTGAGCCAACTAAGAGAGGGAGAATCCTTTGACTTATAATCTGCTGTGCAGGGACCCGATACTCTATGGCTGCCGTCGATATTTCGCCGAGTCAATAGAAGTACCCTATGCTTGTCACTCAGTCTTCTCCCCTATTATAGCCTTGCCTTGAATTGATGGATTCGTCTCTCTTGTGTCCATTAACTGAGTCTTCTCCGGAATCCTCCTCCCAACGATAACTCTCTGTCTAATTCCGTGCCTTCAAAGCCTAGATACGATACACCTCTCCATATTCCTTCCACTTCTCCATTGATGGCGGTATTGCCCGTACCGGCGCTTGCCTATTCATCCTTTAACAATGAACGTAGTACGCCCCATCACTGCTACTTTGTTGCTTACACACGTTTCTCTGTAGTACTCCCGCCACTACAACCATCAATTGACTCCTTCCGCCAAACCCGTCGCCACCGAAACTCATGCGATCTCTCCTCCCGTTCCCACCACCTCGCGCCCTGCACTTCCAGCGTCGCGCTGTCTACCGCTACGTTTCCACTGAGCTATTTTGAGCTTATCACCCAGGCAAAGAGGGTCAACACCAGTTTCAACCATAGGGAAAGAATACGGTGAAACGTTTTGGGACGAACATGGACGTTTGATAGGAGGGATTATCGGTGCCGTTGCCTCAATGATTATATTCAGTGTGGCTACATATTGTATACACAAAGACAAGAAGCAGATGAAGGAAGTTCGTGAACGAGCGGCTCAGGTTAATAGTCAATATGGGCTTCCCTCTATTGGGCGCATAATGGAAAGGGCATAGGTACTGGTATCTAAGCAGAATCGTAGTCAGATCGCCGGAATTCCCTTCCTTAAATAGGAGAAATTCAGCATCACATTATGTTTGGAGTCTGCAACCTGGTTTATCATGGCATTAAAAACTCTTTCAAGATAAGTTTGATAGTAAAGAACTTAAGAAACCCACTGCGGTATCTCGAGTTTTATGCAAAGTGCAGACCAGGGGTTCAGTACTTAGAACATACCCCTGTCCCTGTCGTCAATGTACTTTTCTCTTGCCTCGTCTCTTCGTGGAAACAAAACTCCGATCCGACACCAAAAGGGCAGTTCGTGCAGGGATCTTACGCGCGATAATAAAAAGTTGAGGGCATTTAGCGGTACTTTAACACTGTCAAGAACACAGCCAATCAAGACGGCCGTAGTCCCTCTTATCCATGCCACCGTCTTGGGTATGATCGCTTTCATCTAGGCATTACGGCATGAGAGCCAACAGCTGCTGCCTGCACTGGTTGTGGGAGGCCCACCAGAGTAAATCGTACGTTTAAAACCCTTGAAGAACAACCTTTCTTCCTCTTTATTATGCTTTGAACCGTCCCTACTCAACAGAAAACCCAGCTTGACGCGCTTACCCAACAGGACGATGATCACTCTTCAGGAGGTCCCTGGAAAGGGCATCGGAGTCGTGGCCACCCGGAAGATCCTAAAAGGTAACAGAATTCTCAGCGAAGCACCAATCATAAAAATCCCTGAAGATGCGTCTGACAGTCAGCTACGAGAATCCATACGCCGACAAGTCGTTGGACTTACCTCAGACCAACGACAAGTTTTCCTAGATCTGCGCAACATATATCCCGCGACAATGCCTCGCAATATGTTGGCATTGTCCGGACAAACGCTCTTCCTATGGATGATGGAAGTGGTATCTTCATTACTGCATGTCGCATTAACCATGCCTGCAATAACAACGCCCAGAAAGGCTGGAATGAGGGTATTAAGCGACACACAGTTCACGCGCTCCGGGACATGAATGAAGGGGAGGATATCACCATCACCTACCTCGGTGTCCTAAATAATCGCAAAACCCGTCAGGAAGCACTTCGACAGAAATTCAAGTTTACATGTACCTGTGATCTCTGTTCACTACCAGCTGAATTGAGCATCGAAAGCGACAGACGTTTAGAGGAAATCTTGACACTTGATCGTCATATCGGTAGAGAAGGCCTCAAGGGTATTTTATTAGAGCCGGAGCGAATGCTTGGGTACGTGTACCGACAGGTACAACTGTACAATCATGATAACCCGGATGATGTCGGTCTGCCAAGAGCTTTTTTCGATGCCGCTCAGATTGCTGCCGCTCACGGTGATTTAGCCAGAGCAAGAGTTTTTACTGAGCGGGCAGCGGATGGATGGCTTGTCGTGTCAGGCGACGACTGCCCCAAAGTTCGCCACGCTAAACAACTTGCTCAAAACCCTTCCAGCCACACTATATATGGAGACGCTTGGAGAACTGTCTTAACTGATGTTCCCCAGGGTCTCGATCCCGATGAGTTTGAAGACTGGCTTTGGAAGCGGGATTACAAAACGGTTTGGGAAATTCGGGAGCTTTCCGCAACCAACTGATGTTTCCAAGTTTCATTGAGCTACCAGACGAGACAGAAATGGAGCATGAGTTCTTTGAAAACGGAGATGGGACGAACCACCGACCACGGCCACACTGGTGCTTCTTGGCAGAGATTGCAGACTTTGGGACACTCGTACGTCTACAAATGGATGTCAAGGACGTTGCTGGCCAGAGAATCCCCATCTTTTTCCATACGGACAGGCGCGGCCGCGAGATAGCACCGTCGCAGCTATGCAAGGGGTATACTATCGCAGTCCTCTACGCAACGCAACACGCATTTGCGTTTTCGGAACCAGGAATTCGTGTGGAGAACCCTGCACTAATCAACGTATTACCTCGGTCCCAACGTTACAGCAGCTTGCTAACTATTACCTCCAGACTTTCCCACTGCCGCTGGACGAGTTGTTGGCCTTGAGTGACCGAGTCCAGATGTTCGCGGCAGAAACAGATGGCATGAGAACATGCCACGGGTGCAACAAAAAAGTTACATCTCTGATGAAATGTGCAAAGTGCTCCCTGTTCTGGTACTGTAACGGGGTAAGAGAATAGCCTACCGCTACTTCTACTATACGCAGATGCTAATCAGATTCTATCAAGCTCTGTCAGAGAGCCGGATGGATTGAGAAGAACCACAAAGCAGACTGTAAACTACTCCGTGACAGTGATCTCAAGGGACTCCTGTTGCTTAACGAGAACAAAGTGGAAGGCCTTGTTGGGTTTCCCATACCTCTTTCAGGGCAGCAGTAGGGTGTACAGGTATTGGGTGGAGACGATGACCCAATGTGTTTGTGTACCTACTTTAGCATAACGGTGAATCGCTGCCAGACGACGAGAAGATTCGGAAGCTTGTTTGTAGTATAAATAGTTCATTGTTCAGTAAAACTTCTTTCTATGTAACTAATTAATTTTCATTACGATTTTGAAAGGATTGAAAGAGTGTCTGCTGTAAGAGCGGCAGAATGTCAATAATTCTTTCGCCTTCCATTTCACTGAATCCAAGCTCCCGGTTGATAGTTGCCTGCAATTTGGTATGAGCCTCCGAGGGAATACCTCCATCTATTAACTTGCTGTAATCGAAGATTGCTTCTGAGGACCCTACGGCTGTATTAGATCCTTGGCTGTAATCAACATCTTCATATTGACTTGTTTGATGCCTGTATCGTAGCTTGTGGTTATGTGATGCTACTCACATGGGGATACTGTCAGTGTATCTGCGTCTGGGAAGACTATCCTGTACATCTCGTGCCATCGTTGAGTATTGTGACCCACTTCATTGGAATCGGCCTCGGTCTTGGTTCGCTTCCTAGAACGGAGGCGACGTTCCTGGTCAGCGGTTATGCCCTCAATTTCTGTGGGTTCCCGCAATGTACAAGGTTGCACAGAGCGGACATGTTCTTCAAGCGCAGCATTATTATCAAAAAACAAGCCAGACAGCGCGAACATCGGTATTGTGGAATACACTGTTTTCGAAATAGATGCTCCCATGAGGATAATTAGTGGCCTATCCAGGATCAGCTGCACTAAGGGGGACTTACTTTAATCTATGAAATTGGGGCCAGCCTCGGGAACATGTCTTTCCATACTTTTTCGGGTCGCGTTTAAGAAAGGGACAAGCAAAAGGGGAGTTATTGTCCTTTGTGTCCCCGATGTTTGTGTCCTGGGTCGTCTGCGTTGCAGATGTAAGGCGATGGTTTAGATCGCTAGAAGAAGTCGACGGTAAACCACAAGATCCACTAGACGAGGTGGACCTAGATCCCTGCCGAAAGAGTGTTGAAGGACTATGACTGACGCCAGTGGGGTTTGAGCCAGTGACAGTGCTCGAGCACCTCTGGCCCTGGAGGCTTATGAGATTTCCATTATCTGATCCCCGAATAGAAATGGTATCGACGGCGACATTTAAAGTATCCCTGCCGTATAGGTATGTTGCATCTGATCCGGAGCGGTTATAGAACCTTACCAGGCTTTGCCTCACTTCGGCTGCTGTCGCTCGGCGGACCGGAACCTCACCATCTGTCTCAACAACCAGCATGCTGTCTTTGATAAGGTCAGGAAAATCGTGAAATAATGGCGAACAAGCCCAATGTTGATGTGGCGATGCCATGCACTGCTAGATGTCAGGAAGGAGATTTTGGGAGGGGAATTCACAATAGCTTGCGGCTAATACTTACATGGACTACCTCATGCTTAACCTTGCTGCATATGTTGCCTGTTTCTGGAGCCCCAGTGAGCTCAAAATAGGCATCATCAGCTTGGAGGTTATTTCGTTTATATTCTCTCAAAGTGGAAAACTCCATGACGCCTTTCCAGCCCATGAAGTACCCTGTGAGGAACTCGAGGGAAACACATCCCAGCGCCCATATATCGTAAGACCTCGATAACAGTCCATCAGGCATGTCAAACTCAGGAGCACGATAGGTTGGGGAATTTCCCACACCAACGGGTGAAATGTTAGACCGGGATCTTCTGTTATGGAAGCGCGTAAGTCCAAAATCAGCGATCTCCAAGACGCCAATGTCAGTGTTTGGCCCGTTCCGGAACCAAAGGATGTTCTCTGGTTTGATATCTCCATGTATGCTATAGGACTGTGACGAGTGCGATTGCCGGTGGCTTGGCTGTAAGGCAGCTCCGTAGGCATAATCGTCACTTTGGTCAGGTGGAGGCTCATGGATGATGCCCAACCCCTCAGCCATGCCTTTGCACAGTTTGGCTACCCAGAGCCCGTAACGTCGATCAAGGGATGTGTTGGGGAACATGGCCCAGTAGCGTCGTAGGTTTGCATTCGCCCAAGGAAACAAAGGATGATAGCTGTTCTTATACTCAAATGTAGCAAGAAGCGGAACTATATGTTTTCGTCCACTTAATCGCTTGAGAGCATCTACCTCTCTTGAAAACATCTCACGACTGCGAGAGTGGAGTCGTTTAACCGCAAAGGCAGTGTCGGAATCGTGGGCTTCCTGCGGAACAATAGTTAGCAAATCTCAGTCAGTATACCCGAACCTTTTTACATACGGCAATGTGATGAAAGTCGTGGTGGGCTGGGTGGATTCTTGACTTTGAAGATAGATCCGTGGCCTCCTTGGAAGTCCTCATCATCTTCCATGTCAACGTCGCGAGAGGAATCCTCAATGAAAGGCAGGATGGCTTGGTCTGCGAGAAAGTAGGTGCGCACAGCCCGCTTGTTTTCCCACGAGAAGAAAGGCGACATCATCATCCACTGACACCCCTCAAATGAGTCTATCATGAACGGTGACCACTTGTGAAGACATTCCATAGGTCTGTGCGGCTGGAACTTTCGTCGGAGTTCATATCGGCCCTTCTTTTCCCCTCGACCTTTGACAAGATGCAGGTCATGATCGGTGATGTTATTCTCCAAGAAGGCAAAGACCTCTTGTAGTTGCTGAAGCATTGCTAATATAGCGAAGATCCGTCGAAAGGATGGTTTCATATGGTTTCGCTGAGATCTTGGGCAAATCATCTTTGCGTAGAATTGCGCATCATCTTGCGATAAATGAGGCATGCATTCTCGGAGTGCATCAGATACAGAGTCTTCGATGACCAGTTCATTCAATTTGTCCGAGGGAAGAAAGCCTTTGGACTCTTTGTGGGCATGCTGACAGATGGCGCCTCTTAGCTGTTGTTCCAGCGATTCGTTTTCGGGTAGCATTAACGAAGGTTCCAACAAGTCTGCAGGAAAGTGAGAACTTTCAACCGCTTCTAGCTGCCCAATGTTGTCGATAGTTGAGTCTAGGGACAACAGTGGGTCGTCGAGGCCCAGCTCAAGACTGACAGACTCATTCAGTAATTCTGCCGACCCCAGATACAAAGTCTCACCAAGAGGTAATGGAGTAGCCTATATATTATTTTTTATAATAGTGGATTTACTGTGGATTCTTAACTGCAGTATTAACCTGCAACTGAGATTTCCCTAAGACTTTCAAACCATCCTAACCCTGTCCCTACTAACCACACTGATATAACGTTAAGATAAAAAGACCTGTCTAGCAAGGACTAAAGCAAAAATATACACGCTCTTCCTCGGCGAAACTGCCCATCTAACACCAGCTGAGGTAGCTGTCGTACTAGTTACAGACGGTGCAGTGGGTATTAGCACAGTTGGGGGTGGAGTTGTTGTACCATTTATAAAAGGCAGGACGGTCGACGCAGAGAAGTTGGCCCTAGCGACAACCTGATCAAATGGGTTTGCAAAGTCCTGAATCGTAGCAGCGCTAATCTCGGACGCTACTGTCTTGCTCCAGGCTTCTAGTGACGTAGGATTATCGATCCAGCCGGGCGCACAAATTCGCTCAGTAAAGTTCACATTGTCTACAAAAACGGTGTAATGTAAGGTGTACGGATACCCTGCGCATGCGTACTGGCTTAATGTCGTAAATGTCATCGTGAGAATTTCGCTGAATGACAGCATGTCGGTCGGGATACTCATGGACGCCCTGCCTAAGGCGCAGAAAGGTTTAGCAGAGCCGGAGCTGCAAGCTAGTTAATTCGGATTGGGAGAAAGGGAATTTTGCAATCAAACAGAGTTCATAACAAACCATTTCAAAACTCCGGGATCAGTCATGCAGTCTGAGTTGCAAGAGGCCAGCGCAGTCGAACCGATGCATGAGCTATACACCGGGCAATTAAACTCGGGACATGCCGGATTGGGAACCTCCTTGCAGCAGCCCCAATATTTGAATTCTGTGGCTATTATGAAACATGTTTGGTCCGCCGGGCAGTTGAAGGTATAATCTGATACACCTAGGTAATTAGGGACAGTAGGTTAGCAGCGAGAAGGCCGAAGAAGGATTATACGCTTCATACTCGCATCACCAGACAATTGAGCACACGGCGGTGCATTATGCTCCTCGAGATGTGCTCTACGCAAGGGAGCTGGCGTTGGTGCTGGTGCCATCGGATTGTCGCTCGTTAGTAGAGCTGTGGGTCCCGACGACCTCGAACATCCGACTCTCTGTAGAGAAAGAACAATGAGGACTGTGGGCAGAACCGACTGCATAATGCTTAAATGTTTTTCACGGTTCCACGGGAAGATCAAAGATTACACAAGTTGGGCGGGTTCTATGAGGCGGGAGCGTCTTCTGACAGTTGGAGGGTGCTGCCACTTATGTGCGTCTCCGATCCCTACCGATTCCCCATCCTACTGTTAATGCGACGCTCACCAGGACCTTCAGCCGCAACTTTAAAAATATTGACTCCAATTGTGCACCTTCTCAAACATGTGGAGGCCCCCAGTGCGGCGATCCCCGTGGTCGCTTGCGCTTCCAAGGGGGGTTGCCTTCACTGGCAATTTTAGATATGCGATGAGGTAGGGGTAAATGTAGTAGTTAGTGGGCTAAAAATTAATGATCTTATTCATAGAAGTCTTGATGATATCTTGTCTTACTTTCGTCGTCATCATGCGGGGTTATTACCTTTGAGACCTTTACCGCTACACGCCATACGCCACACGTATTATTATCTCTTTGAGCGCCACAGCCCTTCAGTAGTATTACTAACAGGGATTACAACCAATTGAAGCCAGTGAATCAGCTGTTACAGACTAGCCTGTACTCAAATTGCTATAGAGGGTTATTATTTAATTGAGATAGCTGAATTAGCAAGCTATACTGCAAAGGAAGTAGACTAGCTACAGAGGAATAGCAGCCTTTTTAGCTAATGTCTTCAGTAAGCAAGAGCTGCAATTAAGCGAGCGCTGCACTACCCTATACACCTTAAAGCTAGCTTTTAAAAAACACTTTAAAAATCCAAGCTAAGCCTAAGATAGCTAAGATCTTAATAGCTTATAAATAAGTTTTAAAATAAGCTATATATACTTTAAAAAATTCTTAAAATATTATATATAGCTATATACCTTGAATTTTATCTATACTATATCTTATACTATATAATTGAGTATTACTTTTTATAAGAAACTTTTAAAATCTTAAGAGAATATATTAAAATATACTTAATAAGTAAGTAAATTATAATCTACTATACTATATAGCTAAGAATAACTTACTTTATAATAGCTTACTACTTAAGATAAAACAGCTAAAATTCTAAGAAAACTTATTAAATAATAGTTTATAAAAATATATTTTATATATTTATCTTAGACTTTTAGAAAATTCCCTTTCTATAGAAATACTTACTTATACAGTATATCCTATAGTGTAAATACAGGCTAAGGTCCTATAGCGATCGCTAAACTGGAGCTGACTATAAGTACTAATAATGTAAGTTTTACATCTCTGCCTTAGCTACGGATGTCTCGGCCTTAGGCAGCAAGCTCGTGACTTATCTCCTGAAAGCATGCAACCCTCCACAAAGGTCACGACAATAGTGTCAAACGAATCAGAGAGCTTGGTAGATCCTTTTCCTAGCCTAGCCTTTGCCTGAAGAGTAAGTAGAGCCATGACAAAGACCTTGACTTACGTACCCTAGAATCGCCTATAATAGGCGCTAACTGTTGACTATATAAGACTGGGCGTGCAATACCGCGTGTAGGGCTGTATGCATTCGGGAGATAAACATTCAAGGAACAAGAACCTCACACATTCCATCAGCGGCTTCATGTTACACACAATTGCAATATAAACACCTTCATACCAAGTTTCAAGATGATCTCGCTGACAGCTTGGACTACGTTCGCCACAGTGGCATTCGTCCTCACAGCCTGGTTTGCATCAACAACCTTTGCGCCTAAACCTGGAGACCATGCTGGATATGAGATACAATCGAGATTCAACTTATCATTTGCGAACACTATCATCGTACTACGTATAATTCAAGCTGTCACCTCGTGGGCCACCGCAAGTGCTGTTACAGCGTCGTTCGAAATAGCTATGTGGGCTTTGGCCAGTTCTGAGGCAGGTTTTCGAATCTTGACTCTACTAAGCCTCTCGCCAACGACAGGACCCTTTGGCCTTGTGAAGCTAATATCTTCAGGAACAACGACGTGGGCGACTAGTGCTGGTGGACTGACAAGGTAGGATAATGGTGTTAATTCCGAAGGGCAAGTACTGATTCAACGACCAGGCTGTTTCTTTCTGTTATCTGCACCGTTGGTGGTGTCATACTCTTTGGTCAGTATAACTCATTTAGTCAGATCTTAGAAGGGCTGAAAAAGGATTTTTAGTTAACACTTCCGTCACCACTTCGTACGATCCCATCGACGTTTTTGATGTCCTTGCTGGAACTGGGTCATTCAACGGATCCCTTGTTGGGCCCTTTTTGAGGGACTTCAACACCACGATCCCATACTTCGCAATTGCAAACTCATACTCTTTTATCTATAATCCTCAGTTTGCAATATCTCTACAGCCATCATCTTGCACTGATGGGATGGTCCCTTGCGACTCACATATTCTACCCGGTGGCACCTATCTCATGTGGCCCCAACTAAATAGGACCGTGCCAGTCGGCTCAGTCATCAGTATTGAGAGCGCGCCGGCAATGCGAATCGATTTTGCTGAGGGGTTAAGCTCACAAGATAATTTCTTCTCGTCCGCCGACTGCGCAGTGTTCGGCAAGAATCAGGTCGGATTACAATTCTGTTTGAGCGACAGCACCATCCATCATGAATCAGTCAAAGCGGGTATGAACAGTCACTTGTTTTGTTTTTCAATCCTCAATCCATACAATTTCACTCATTCTGATTTTAGGCATCTATGTCTGTGAGGGTGGCATCCGGAACGGACAATGCCTAGTTGGGGAATCACGGTCAGCACATAACGTGACCATGACGTTCTCCATATCCAGTTGCGAAGCTTCCAGCATCAGCAGCGCTGAAAATAACACGATATTGTCAGTCTCCAACCTAATCACCAAGGAAGCAAAGTCGCGAGTTGATGTTCAGGCATTGAGTCTAGCAGTCGGGTGGCTGTTAAATTATACAGCAGCAAATTTGCCAGTTCAGTCCTCAGTGGCTTTCGGGTTTTGGAAAACTGGGCCGGATGCGTACCAGAACATTTGGAAGGCAGATGCTTATAGGATGCTAAAGAGCATCATAGCATTCGTCTTGTGGGAGTTCACCGCTAATAACAACGGTAACCCAGCCGTGGCAAACGCTGAGCCCAATGGCCGAACGCCAGACCTGCCGGCGGAATTTCATGCGAGGGCTGCGATCTCCCAGCCGTTTACGAGATTTATCATCGACAGAGCCTCTTTTACCGTATACATTGTGTTTCAGTCGGTAGCACTCGTCTCTTGCTGGATAGTGGTTTTATGGGGATTTACTAGTTATAGACGAATGCCGGTGGTGACCTCATTTCCTTTGGTGGACTTTGAAGTGAAACTACGGCGGGTGGGAAGCCTTGACGAGAGGCCGTTCTCAGATATCCGGAGAAAGGATAAGGACAATCAGATAAGACATGTCCTTCAAGAAATTCGAGTGACGAGTCGATGCAAAGAAAGGCCGAGAACAGTCAGCGTACAGCCAGCTAAACCTGGAGCAAAGAGAAGAGCGTCGTGGACGTGAACTTTTCATACGATATGTGGATAGTTGTCAATATATCAACTTCAAGCACTAAATTTGCGGAAAGGCAAACACCTGGACGTACTCAAGTATTCTTGCTTAAAACGTGCCTTGCTTCGACTCTTGGTCCAATCATGGCTTGTAGAATTCTACCCCAATTTCGGAGCCCAAAACGGGGCCAGTTTCCATGCGCAGGCGTTTTGCTGCAACTTAAAACTGTTAAATAAATAAATGAATGAATTGATTCTGCCCGGAAGGATACGCCTCATAGGACCCACAACATTAAGTCTCTTTACATTCTTTTCCAACTTCTGGCCCTAAGACCCTTAAACCTTACCAATCTCTACTCCTCGCTACATTTTCCAGCCTCACTTATCCCTGCAACAGGTATACCTAAATGGTAACTTCTCTAAGTATTTAGTATTCTCTCTCTAGCAGCTAAAGCCTAGTCTATCTACTAGAGGCAATGTTATATTACTTCTAAATATTCGCAGGTCTAGATTCCATAATGTCAACCTAGCCCGTTCAAACTGGCGTTAGGTCTTATCGGTCAGAGCCGGATTACTCACACCACAGATCGACTTGATGATTCAACACAATGCCCTCAGCACGACCGAAGAATAGCGTTGAAGGCCTGGAGTGGAGTGAGTTATTGGAACTGAGGAAGAAGGCGGCCGAAAGTCCAAAAGAACAGGAGTCCTAGAGGGAGGAATCAAGGGCATGTTAAATACAAAAATGTAGCTGTAGGCGGCCTCCGAGCACAGACCGCAGCGGCAGTGCCATGGCAGTGTCACTGGATATAATTAACTTTAAAGTCACAGTGGCTTAACTCATTTTCCACGGTCAACTCCGCCTCTGTTAACATGTTTATAACTGCCAAGTACATGGAATTTCTAGCCCGGAAAGAGCCGCGGAGGAGTCATTTCCGTTTAGGCACGGGAGGGGTATGTCCGTGTAGACACGGAGGATGTATGTCCGTGCAGGCACGGAGACCTATTAAGCGGGCTTGAATGTGGCTGGCCTGGCCCTCCCATGTATCCATACGAGGGAGCATGTAAGAGTCTTACTTAGCATGTGAAATGGTGTTTTGTAAATAATGGCTGCAGCCGAAAACTAGATGAATGACAAAGAAGGTATAGCGCTGCTGCTTTACGGTTATGCAATGGTCTACGTGAGACCTGATCAGATGATAACCTGGAAAGCTTATCTTAGGCTACTGTGTAGGTAGTTAGCAGGTTGCCTAAAGTGTGTGCTGAGAAGTGTTATTTAGAGTTGAATCTGGCTGAGAGCTGACACTGACCGCGCGTTTTACTTCGTTACGGTTACGCAACAGCGAAGACAAAGGAATCAGGGCGCTGCTGCAATATGGGAACAAGCTGTTCTACCTTGAGCATACGATGTGCGCCGCCTGGTACCTAATTCGAATTCTAAGCATATGGATCAAGTTGTCAATATCTCTTATAATCTATTTTTGCCGGCCTGGAGCCGTTAGCCACTATAAACTCTCTATCTTATGTAGCAATACACCTAGGTCATGCTGGGTGGAGATAAGCTTTCAGCCACAGGTCATCTGCAAAGAAGATACCTTGCTCACATCTTAGGCATTATACCACAAAACGTCAAGAATTGCGCGCAGCATCGTATTTAAAATCATCAACTCCATCCTCATTAGCCTTCTCATTAACCATTACAGTTACCTGACTCAGATTGCTTATTCGGCTCATATTTTAACTATGCCTGATCAAACGGGGTTCCGGGTGATTATCGCTGGTGGTGGTGTCGCTGGTCTTACACTTGCGAATGCGCTTGAGGTATGATTGATAAGCTGAGATATCGAGGGACGATTACTGATAATATACTAGAAAGCTGGGATCGATTATGTGTTACTAGAGCGCCGAGACACGATTGCTCCTCAAGGCGGTGCGTCTATTGGCATAGGTCCAAATGGCGGTCGTGTAAGCTCCGCCCACTTCCACCCTTTTCCAATGTTCCCCGATGTAGATGTCAATGTGTCTGAACCTAACTCGGATAACCAAGATCCTCGATCAACTCGGAATTTATAGCACGCTATTGAAAAGCACGGTACGCAGATGTCAGGGGATGTTTGTATTTTCCATTTTAACCTGGCATAGGAGCCGATTATATGGATGGCAGATCGTGACGATCAAGGGCGCTTAGTCTGCCCGCGATCTGATGTGTGTAGGCTCGGACTGGCGAGGTGAGTAATTGAATGATTCTTCAAAGCCTATTGAATTTAATCGTGCTGCTGCAGGACGGGTTATGACTTCTCATGGGGAGAGCGTGAAACACTTCTTCAAACCCTATTTGAGAACATCCGGGTCAAGGGAAACGTGTTGCTGAACAAGAATATCGTTAACATTGAGCATAAATCCCACGGAGTACTTGTGAGATGTGATGACGATACTTCGTTCAGGGGAGACGTTCTCGCCGGCGCTGACGGCGTCAGGAGCAGGACCCGAAAGGAGTTGTGGAAGCTGGCTAGACCGATACAGCCAGAGCTTGTCAGGCACGACGAGAACGGTAAGGCTGTCTTAGACTGTCTACATTCTGTGCTTTTAAGAAACCAGCCTGCTTTCTCGAATTTAGACTAGACTCTGACGCTCCATAGATATGTCCGCTGAGTACCGGTGCCTCTTTGGCATCGCGTCCGGTGTCTACCTCCTCGAGAGAGGAGACTTTGATATTGGATACCATAACGGCAGAAGTAATCTCACGGTTGCTGGCAAGAACGGAAGAGTCTACTATTTCGTCTTCGAGAGACTGAAAGCGGTGTACCAAATGGGAAATATCCCACATTACAGCCAGGCAGAGGCGGAGAAATTCGCCATTCAACATGGGGACATGTATATCCGACCTGACCTCCAGTTCTCAGACTTGTGGGAGAAGACCATCTCATTCCGTCTTGTTGCCTTGGAAGAAGCAAAGTTCAAAATCTGGACTTGTGGACGAATCGCCTGCCTGGGAGATAGTATTCACAAGATGACTCCCAATATCGCAGCTGGGGGGAATGCTGCGATTGAAAGTGCGGCAGCGTTGGCTAATTCGATCAAAGCCATGATTGACAGACATGGTGAAGGATCTCCACCAGAGAGTGAGGTTAAAGAATGCCTCAATGGATATCAGAACAGCCGAGAGAGGCGCGCCGCGTCTATCGTTGATATTTCTGGTAAACTTACACGTCTGCAAGCTCTTCAGGGAGCGTTCGAACGTGTCTTCTTTCGGCTCTTGTTGCCTAGGTTGGGCGACTTCCTACAGGACATGGGGAGCAACATCTTCATCGGTGCTCCTATGCTGGAATATCTTCCTCCGCCAAGAGCATCTCTGGGTGGAACTATGCCCTTCAATCCAACCCAAGGTGAGGATAGGAAGGAAAGCAAGATTAAGAGGGCTCTAGTAGCATTACCCATGCTTGGCCTCTCTTATCTTGCCAAAAGGGTATTGGATGTCAATAAACCAGTTCCGTGGCTTTTGCAGATGCTTGAGACTGGCAAGTTATCGACAGATACCGATTCGGTTCCCATACTACAGACTTTTTATAACATCAACTGGCTCGACAGCCTGTAGGTTTCATCCAAGTCTCCTATGCAACTGACGTTGCTAATCAATCATATTCACTAGATGGGTACCATTCAACGTGTTCTTCATGCCAATCATATCCGGACATGATGCAGTAGCTCAAAAGCAACTCGTCTCTTTCCTCACTGACTATGGGGTTATAATCTCTATTTGGGCTATTGAGTCGAACCGCCGTAATAATGCTTTGACGCCGGCTCAATTGTATGCTTCTCCTACAAATCCTGAGCTGTAGCTAACTCCTCTGCAGGCCATCTCTGTTTACCCTACTGGGCCAAGTCCGCGGAATCGGTCTTCTAAGCCCCCTGTATTACGTTATGCATTATGTCAGCTCGCCTATTGAAAACTTCAAAGCGACTGACATGAGGCTCACCAGGATGAACCACACCCTGTGTATCCTGCCTGTGATGATTTTCACCTACTACATTCCGTTTTACGCGATGATGTTTTGGCCAACACCACTTGGTCGCCAATCGTGGCTGTTTGTCTGGCAAATGTTTCCTCTCTGGATTGCCATCGCGACTTTCATCCTTTCCAAGGCGTTTTCCGATACAACAATGAACGACAGGATCAACGCACCAAAGCGTGACTTGCCAGTAATTCGCTTCACTATTGGCTCGTTGGTTGGTCTCTCCGCATGTGTCTGGATCTGGGCCTGGTCTACTGCCCCATACGGTGGAGGGGCTATTTTCTTCCCAACCATTCTGCCTCATGCTACCTCCGATCTGACAGCTTTTGTGCGGGAGTTCTTGAAATTCGACGAGGCATTCCTGTTCACAGCCACGTTCATCTGGCTGGGCTATCTCTTCTGGGATATGAAGGACGCTGGGATGCTCCAGACAAACTGGCTTAAAATTTATACGTATGCTGCCTGTACGGCTGTCATGCTGGGACCCGGGGCTACAGCTGGATTGGGATGGCTTTGGAGGGAAGATCTAATTACCAATAAGAGACATAAGGCAGCTGTTACAGAGGTTACTGCTAGTAAGTAGCCGCTGACCTGATAGATTACTCTTAATGCAAGAAGCCCTCTAAGTCGTGATGCTCGACGACTATATTGATTAAGAGACTACCAGAAGATGATATCGGTTTTCTTAGCTGCAGTAAGAAATGAAATTGTTTCGTTACTTAAGGGTTTGAATTGAATGTTCTTGGACTTCAAATGGGGTTAGGCAGGCAGGGGGTGGGTTTTGTAAAGGTCCACTGTTAGCAAAATCATGCTATCTACAGCACGTTTTTTTTAACAGTTATCCTGATGTTTAGGGTAACTTACTTGCTGTCAGCTTCTTGCGAACTACCGTAAACAGCTGACAATTACAGACCACTGCTGGAAATGTGCAGGTTTAGTGGCTGCTTAGATTTCGATGGAGCCCGCAATCTATCCTACTAATTCTTTTGATGGACCTCCATCACAAGCTGTCTGAGGCTAAAAGAACACTTAGTCAAACAGCACAACCTCAAAATCAATTTTCGACAAGACACTCAAAGCTTAAAAATGAGTGATGTCACAACAGGCAGGCTAAGCAACTGGTTGGCAATGTTCAGTGCGGAATATATAAATCGTAACTAGAGATGAGACTTATCTACAGGTAGGATTCAACTATTGTGTGCAGTTAAGATATGATCTTGCTAAAGGTTTACATCACCAGAGGCCCATCGCATAACCCTTTCGAATATGAGTTCACCGTCGTGAGGTGAGTCAATAGGCCTGAGACCGTGGTCCAATTCTTTGCCCAACCTGGCTGGGCTTTCTAGAGCCAGAAACATCTTAGACAATGAGAAATCCATTTCTGGGTGTCCCTGGAAGGTAAGAACCTGACCACTTGTTGACACTAAGATCTCGTGATTGGGAGCCAAGGGTGAAAGGTGGGGCCCAGTATCGGTTACTACAATCTCATGGTTTTTGTGGATATTCTTGTGATGTCAATCAGCCTAGTCTAGACTTCAAACTGGTCAGCAACATACCAGTGATTTAGTATTGAACAACGCGGTTCCTTGTGGCAATATTGTGATTTTTTCGACGCCAGCCTGAGTGTAAAAATTAGCTGTGCTTTTCTTTACTCCATTCCATCAGCCAGAACTTACACAGTGTCCCCTAGGTGACTTGCCCAGGGTACCTCCCAGCGCTAAAGCAATAGCCTGCTGGCCCCAGCAAATCCCCAAGATCTTAGGGCTTGATCGGTTCGCTGTAGCTGCCTTGATGTACTCCAGTGTTTCGCTCACCCATTTGGGCCTGTCGTTCTCCAAAAGGTTGAAAGGGCCTCCGGTCAAGATGATCAAGTCCTGACTTTCCATTTCGGGGAATCCATCGCCTTGGATTGGAGCGTAAACAATAATTTCGGCATCAGGCTTCGACTGGCGGACGAGTTGTGTAATTCTGTCAATCATGGGTTTGCCGCCAGTCTCTTCAAGTATGAAGTTCTGGAGGATGGCGACACGAAACTTCTGCGAAGTCATGACGTCGAAAGTATCGTTACGGGTTAGGATGAAATAAAAAAGTATGAGCGACGGGCGGAAGGTGAACTTAAGGAATTCAGTGAGTTATCCACTGAATGTGGACCCCGAGTGTTGAGCTGCACGTTTCTTCATCAGCTCACCCCCTGCTACAGGAAGTTAGTGCTAACAGACACCACAAAAGCAGGGGTGGTAAACCCCTCAAATGAAAAAGGAAGTTACAATTCTAGATGTACCTTACAGCACCGTTGCGTTGTCGGAAGGATTGCCGCCGATAGCACAAGAGACAAAAATTTAGTTACCTAGGGTAAGCTTAGACCAGCACTTAGGCTACTTTATTTTAACACCCAAGCCTTGAAGAGTCCTACGATAGGCAACGAACAGCATATAAATCACAGCTTCTGAAATCACTGGTCTAATCCTGCAAAGTACTTTCATGTGTAGGCAGAATTGTCAATCACATGCACATAGGTCAAAGGTGGGCACGTATTTACGCTATGTTTTCAGCCGCGAATTGAAGGAAATTAATTCATCAAGGAGCTTCTCGAAACGTACAGCTACATAAGATAAGTGCAAACATTCTCCTGCCCTGATAAGCTTTCAATCACGTCACCAAAATACCTAACCACATAATCCGCCGCTTTCTGTTCCAGTACCTGGCTGGAAAGCGTCATCGTGATGGCTAACCCTGAACCTTTGGGAACCACAAGGATATTGGCTGTGTTCGAAGGGCGATTTGGCAGACTATATAGTCCCGTCTCGCAAGTATGCCCATCAAAGTCACAGGTTGGATCATCATTGTTGGTGAAGTTTTGGAACCTTATGAAGCTACCAAACTTGGTCCCAGACTCCCAGGAAGTACAGTTCCGAGTGATTTCCTCAAGTCCAAGATTCTGTACCGGCATTGTTTGGATGTGCTGTTGTTGGACTTGAGAGAGTAGATCTTCTTTGTTGGGCGACGGAGGAAAATGCACTCGTACTGGGATGATGTTGAGGCATGGACCGACGATGCGATCTTCATGCAATATTCCGAGGCCACGGCCGTGAACAACCTGACCAAAAACAACATCACTCAATCTACCTTCGCTCCCGTCAGATGCGAATAGTCTGGAGAGTGCGATTGCCCACGCTAGTTTCACCAATGTTGCCATGGTTGAAGTCGGAGGTGGGGAGATTGGTCCAGTCTGCAATGTTGCAGTCACTCCTTGAGGCTTTTTTCTGTCCCCTACTAAAGTGTCTGTCGCCGACAAAGGAAGGAGATCCCTGCTCATGACAGTAACTGGCGTATCCTCTAGCACATCTCTCCATACTTGATAGGTCTCGGGGGTTCTCTTCTCCCATATATGTCTTGTGTGATCTGAAAACTGAGCACACGGCGACATCTCTTGTCCGGTATATGCAGAACTCAGATCCTCGCAGATGGTAATCAAAGACATCCCATCAAATAAGGCATGAGGCATTCTCAGGGCTAGGAAGAGCCTAGAGTCTCTCAACTTCAACAGCTGAACCTGCAACCCAGGCTTGCCGTCAATAGGTACGTCCATAGCGAGGGAGTCGTTTGCACAGTGCTTCTCCAGGCTTTCAACCTCTGAGTAACGTAACAACCTGACTGGCATTTCCCGCATAGTCAACTGGATGATGGAATTGTCTCTACTTGTACAGAAGACTGTGCGCAAGATGGAGTGCTTCTGGACAAGGGCGTTGCAAGCAGCCTCCAGACGATCCTGATCGACTCCCTCAGGCAGCGAGATCCATAGATAGCGACTGTAGAAGTTGTACAGTGTCATCACCTGGAACTCGGTCGCAGGGCTGGCCTCGATGACATTGCCCACTACCTCTTGTGGTATGTGGCTTGGAAGTTCATTGAGAGGAATCCGGCCGCTGGTGGAACCACCACCAAGCTGGTTCGTGCTTCCAGGATCGCGATTCAGAGTGTTTGTTACCTCCTCAGTTACTGGGGCGCAAGCCAAGGCAATTTTAGACAAGACCTGATGTGAAAATATAGTGGCAACCGTCAGATCAATACCGCGACGTTTGGCAAGTGTGGACGCCGCCATTGCTGATATTGAGTCTCCTCCTAGACTGAAGAAGTTGCTGTTCATGGGGACCGAGTCGGTACCTAAACTGAGAGCTTTCATAACAATCTCTTGAACCTCTCGATCATGTGCAGTTCTGGGGACCTCTTCCATGCCTGTAGTGCTGGTCCTCAACTGGTATTGATCAAGAATCTTCGATATGCTTCTTGCAAAGTTGTCGCGGAGGAGACGTCGATTGACCTTCCCTGACAAGCTGAGAGGGATATGAACGAGGGGAATAAAGTATGTTGGGACCATGAAGGATGGTAGGAGCTCACGTGAAGAATCATTCAGCATCTCAATGGCGGAGTAGAATTGCTGGTTTGGTGAACCAATCAGCTCGAACCCTCCGGCATCAGATGCTTTGTCACTCGAAACCTGTTCCCAATCTTGTCTTCTCTGAGGAGCGAGGAAGGCCACTAATGCAGAACGGTTGTTCTGACTCGGGATCTTGACGCACTCAACTGCTGTGGCCTTGATGTCCTTGCAAACAGAAGTCAAACAATGTTCAACTTCACCGACCTCAAGTCTCTGACCGTGAAGCTTCACTTGGTCATCTTTTCTACCAAGGAAATGGAGACGACCATCGGATGACTGTCTGACAAGATCGCCCGTCTTGTACATCCTTCCACGGCTCGAACGAAACTCTGAGAGCCAGGACGGGTTACTGATAAAAACCTGATCTGTCCTTTTCCGGTCCTTGAGGTATCCAGTGGAGACAATAGGCCCTTCAACGATAAGTTCTCCAACCGTTCCGATCGGGACCAGCCTATCGTGGTCGGTAGGATCAACTACCCAAGAGGCGGCTTTGAAGCTGCGACCAATATCAGACGGTAGGCTATCAGGTAGAATGCGTCCAATATGAGAAATAACAGTGCATTCTGCGGGTGCGTACATGGCGAATAGTTTTAGTCTGTGCGCCCAGATATTCACGATCTGTGAGGTAAGAGGCTCACCACATGAGCCCAAAGTCTCCATCGTAGGTACATCCGATGGATCAAAGAGGTTGATGACTGACGGTGTCAAGAGCGCCCAAGTCGCCTTGAGATCTCCTACTGCCTTTGCTGGGTTCCCTCTTCGTTCTTCTTCCCTCGGCACACAGAGACAGGCTCCAGCAGCAAGTGTAAACAGAATCTCGCCAATGCTGATATCGAACGCGAATGAGGCAAAATGAAACACGCGGCTGTTTGAAGTAAGATTGCCATGTTCTCGCATGACGGTCGCGCTTGTAGCAATGGCACCATGAGGAAGCACAATGCCCTTGGGATTGCCCGTGCTTCCAGAGCTGAAGACAACGCTGGCCGGAGAGTCTAGGTCCAGAGAGACAGTGGGCAGAGAAAGCTCAGACCCTCTGATTTGTCCTTCAAGATATCCCCTGGGGTCAAACATCGAGAGGGGAAGTGAGAGGTGTTCGCCGATATGTCTAGTCTGTTCGAAAGTAACGAGGATCCTGGCGTCGACCATAGAACACATGGTTCGTAGTCTCTTGGTGGGATGTAAAAGGTCGAGAAGGACAAAAGCTGCACCTGTCTTGAGAATTGCCAACATAACCACTGGCGCCCAAGGTGATCTCTCTGCTAAGAATGGCACAAAGTCCCCTGGCTTCACGCCTTGGCTAATGAGATGAAGTGCAAAGTGATTGGAATAGTCCTCGACCTGTTGGTATTCCAAGTCCAGATCCTTGGAGTGGACTGCAAGTGCGTTCGGTTGGGTCGTAGATAGCTGCCGTATTCTGTCATGAATAAACGTGCTAACAGATGTGGGAAGGACACCATTCCAATCTCGTAGCCTTTCCATATCCTGTAGAGGTACCGTACTGATGTCCTTGACGGCCATAGACCCCAGCGTTGTGATCTGTTGCATAACATGGGACAGCTGCCTGAGAAGACTCTCTCCAGCCTCCCGAGTAATCAAGCCAGAGTCAAATGCCGCTGTAAAGTTCACTCGGTTTCTTTCTGGCCGGCACGTCAAGGTGAGAGGATAGCTCGCGAATGCTTTCGCATTCTCATACGATGAGGACTGAAATAATGAAGAAGTCTTCTTCTGCTCCTGTGGCTGCACAACGAGTAGATTCTGGAAGTTGCATGCTTCGGCAGCTTGCTCTCCGAACTGTCGGATACGTGACAACCCTGTCTGCTCGTATGGAATCATGTCAATGAATTCACTCTGGATCTGTGCCAGACTACTGTTGACAGATGTCTCAGTTTGCAATCTTATGCGAACAGGTAGAGTCGCCAGTGTAGGTCCACTGATCTGGTCAATGCCGTCAAGATTGGCATTGCGACCGCTCACGGTGGCACCAAAAACGACATCTTCAGAGCCTGTCTGGTGCCATAGGACAATCGCCCATGCAAGGCGGACAATGGTAGAAAGTGTATACTTGGTGGGCATGCCTTCATCGAGAAGGACCTCGTGTTGAAGCACAACGGTTTTGGTAGTGTTTGCAGACTTTGAGGCTGTGACAGGGAAATGATCAGCCTCAAAACCAGAGAACAGTTGTCGCCAGAATGACTCAGTCTTCATAGTGTCTTGATGGAGTAGATGACGAACGAAGGGGCTGAATGGCTTCATGTCGAGAGCTCCTCCCCCATACGCACGCTCTACTTGAGACAGAATCAAGTCCAAAGACCATTCATCAAACAACGAGTGGTGGATATCAAGACGTAAAGACTCCTCACTGAGATAGAATTTGGCCAGAGGACCCTGATTGATGTCAATCATGGCTGAGAAGCCCATGACGGAAGACACAACCTCCAATGGCATCTCGGTTCTTACAACGACTTGGTAGAGCCTTTCTGTTGTTTGCACCATCCGAGTTCGAAGGATTGGGTTCTGATACCAAACTTCCTTCAAAGCACATGTGACCTTGCTGACGTCCAGTACTGGAACGAGGTGCCAGATGTAACTAGCAATGTACGCCTGCGGGTTTTGTGCAGTCAAGGCTAGCAGCCCTTCCTGCATGTGTGTACAAGGGTATACATCCTCGATCTCGTCAACAGAAAAGCTAGTTGCTATTGCAATAGAACCAATAGTCTTCTCCGAATTCACGAGCAGTGAAAACGGGGCTGGTATCTCCAATGGCGAGCTTGCGTTTGCTTCAACCATGACTGACCCCATTTCTGATAAGACGGATGTCTTGAAGATATCAGATACCGGAACACTGAAGCCCTCTTGTCGGAGAGTAGTAGCGAGTAAAATAGCGGCCATTGAGTCGCCGCCTCTTCGGAAGAAGCAGTCATTGCGAGAGATTGTCGACTCATTGATGCCCAAGACTCGTCCCCAAGTTCTGGCAAGGACCTTCTCATTAGTAGTAGAAGGCCTTTCCCCAACACCCAAGTCTTGGTTACTGAAACAATTCTGACTGACTGATAGCGCTTGAGCCGCTGTATCCTGTAGCAGAAGTCGATCGAGTTTGTTGGAAGTTGTAACTGGCATATTCTGAAGGAAGACAAACTTGGACGGGATCATATATTCTGGTAGGTCGTTAAGCAGGTATTCTTGAAGTCCTAATCTTAGATCATCGATATCCTCCAGCTGTTCCGGTAACAGTCGAGACGGGGTGAAAGTTTTCCTGGACGTATCAAGTCCCAGAAAGGCAACAAGCTTGGTAGAGCCATTTTTGCCTCCCTTGACAGCAACGACAACAACATGGGAGAAACCTGCTTTCGATACCTGTGGACATGCTGAGATGTGGTGTTCAACCGCGCTGAGTTCAAGTCTCTGTCCGTTGACTTTGACTTGATGATCCCGTCTTCCTGCCAGCTGCAATGATCCATCAAGATTATATCGCACCAGGTCGCCTGTGCGAAACGTTGGCTTGCCAGAGTGATGATGGCCGTATTGCTCATATATCCTGCTCTTCCATGCTGGCTGTGAAGTGAAGTATTTGTCCGTCCGGTCCTTGTCACCAAGGTAACCGCGAGAGACAGACGGGCCTTCGATAACTAGCTCACCCAACGCACCGATTGGAGCTAACTTGTCGGGTTGACCAATAGCGACAACCCATAACCTGGAACCACATCCATATCCGATGTTGCTTGGCGAGAAGCCTGGATTGACGTCTGATGCCAGTACTGCGATACCAGTGCTCTCACTCACACCATAAGCATTGAAAAGCCTGACGTGTTTTGCCCATGTCAAGACGTGGCTTTCCGTCATGGGCTCTCCTCCAAGTACCAATCCTCGTAGCGTAGGACACAAAGAAGGACTGAGAGTACTGGCCATAGAGGGGGTAAGACTAGCAAGGGTAACCTGATGCTGGTTCATAAACCCAGCGAGATTGTTTAAACGATCGTCTTCAGAGGGGATACAGACGCAGCCACCGAACATCAGAGTGACAAGAGTATCGCGATTGCTGACATCGAAGGAGTATGATGCGAACTGCAGCATCTTCGTCGTAGTACCAATCTTGAGGGCCTTGGCGTTGGCCATTGCCATGCAGTAAAATGCAGAGTGTTCCGTGGTAATGCCCTTCGGTTTACCTGTTGTTCCAGAAGTAAACGTGACGTACATGGCATTTGATGTGCTGACGCTGACGGTCGGTGATCCAGGCTCATCGTCTAGGGGTATAGACTCCAACAATTCACGAACCCCATCGCCAATCACGATAGCTTGGCAAGCGAGCTCGTTGGCAATGTGACTATGCTCTGATGAGCACACTGCCACAAGTGGTTTCAAAGGCGAACTCAGACTCTGACTGTAATGCAAGGGATGAGACGGGTTGATGAAGAAATAAGCACCACCAGCCTTGAGAACAGCCAATTGAGCAACAACTGCCCATCTGGACTTTTCAAAAACAAGAGGGACGAAGACTTCAGGGCCGACGATACCAAGATGTTGGATCCATATTGCGAGACCTGTCGCAAGGCGGTCGAGTTCTTGGTACGTAAGATCCCCATCCCAAGCAGATACAGCAATGGAATTGGGATAAAGGACAGAAGTCTGAGAGATAACACGGTGGATGGGTTGTGGGTTGAGGTCTTCCTTAGCCGATAGGATGTTCCATCTGGCAAGTCGGTTGATGTCACAATCACTACAGATCTCAAGGTCTCCAATGGAAGAGTCAATGTTGAGAACAATCTCTTCAACTGCCTTGGCGACTGTAGCTGCGACCATCTCAGCCAGTGTAGGAAGAACTACTGACGACTTGTAATAAACCACGACGCTGGGGACATGCGTTTCCGGCCTTTCGGAGAAGCACACGGCAAGGTTGAACTTAAGCCAAGTGTCAGTAAATCTGGGCGATTCTTCCGATTCTTTCTGGGAGCCTCACCATGTCTAGTTCGCTTATCATCCCCCGATGTTCTTCATGTGGAACGATAACAGAAGCAGCACCCCAAAATGTGGTACGGTTTAGACCCATCGATTGAACATCCTGTAAGTCCCACAGGCTTCGTACAGGTTGCGAAGGTGATACAGCACAATAGTAGTTCCTTGGAAATGTCAGCTTTCAGCTAAAGGAAGATTGACTACCCTGAACACTTCACCTCTCGGGACCTAAGCAAGTGAACCATACATCCTCAGAGCCAGTATAGCTTCGGAGAGTCAAGGCCCATGCTGCTTGGAAGAGGCTGAAGAAGCTCTTGCCTTCCTCCATCAACCATCTGGCCAGGACTTTGCTACCCAAGCCTGAGCAATCGACACTGACGGTGTCCAGGTGGGTTTCGAACTCCGGAGCTTCAGGCGGGACGCCAATCTGTGGTACGGAACGTGTTGATACTGCTGGAGGAGCCATGACGGGCAAAGCTGGGCACAAGGTTTACTGCTGGAGGTAGCAAAGACGATCACAATGGGTTTTACAATATAGATTGACAATAACACACATGCAGAAGTATTTACAGCTATCTTTCAACTACACTAAACTTTTTTAAAAACGCAATGCACGCACAGTGGTTTCGCCATCCAGCAAAACAGGCGGTTTAGTGAAAGGCATTTACTGGATTTGACTTGTTACATCTAGCTAATGGAGGTTTCAATGCACCACAGTTCGAATGCACTGGTGTGTATCTATCTGATACACGGCGAGCCAGACAAGCGAGACGAAAGCGCCGAAATCCTCGATTGATGGTCTGGTATCCATGAACCGGTAGGCCTTACTTGCGTAATAGAAATGCCGAGTCATTCTAGTGCCAATGGTTTGCTACCCCATCGTCGTGACGAAGAACTCTTGTATCCGCAGGACACCGGGGATCATTCCCAATACCACCTATCCAGGTACTTGATACACTCGCACAGTAAGCTACCGTCTGAGTGAGATTCCGCGGAGACGTAGGTTTTCTGTTCAAGGCAAAAAGCCCTGGCAGTTGCGTGACGCAGGCTAAGTCTAGGCCACCAGGGTCAACTCTTCCACTTGCCGTAGTCCCGATCCATTGAAGCTATACGAGACCCAGAAACAGTAACCCGCGGCGATGCGCAGCAATGATTGGAAATGGATGAATCGCAAGGAGGATGTGAAGTCAGCAAAGCGGATGCCACAAGTAAGCACTAAAATAACTGACTAGGAGACTATTCCTTCCGTATTCCACCGATTAGTGAAAGTACGGGAAACAGTTGTGAACCATCCACTCCTGTATTTAGCTACGCGAACTATTGGAGCAATACCGGGCTCGGCAGGGCGCGTATGCTACGCTGAGTCCTTCCACAGACCAAGATCCGCAAATTGCTTACGCATATGAGATTAGTACAAAGTTTATTTGATCTATAGATACCGTTACGTTGCGTCATGCAAGATGATGCTGTGCACAGTGTATGGAGTATCGCGAGTCATGCTTCAGGCAAACAGGGGCACCCATGCACACGCACAAGCATCGAAGCACGCCCACTGGTCAGAACACGTGGATCGTGCTAGGGTAAAACCTCCTGAGCGGGCCGCGGCGGGCCGTTACAAGCGTCAGGTCCTTCGAGACTTGGCTAGCGACTTGACCACTGAAAGCCCGCAAAAGGATCAGTCCGCATGATGCACATCTGCGGGCTATGTTGATTACATGTGCCACAAATCTCGTCAACACGATTCAATTGCGTGAAATATCTTCACCCGGCGTGTCCGGCACTACTCCTGAATCGTAATTGCGAAAGCTTGTCTTACCAATTGCAAGGGTCTAGGGTATCATCCAGGTGGGCTTGTGCGACCCTTTGAGTTTTCACTGCCTGGTTTACTTTCCTCTTTCCTCCAACTGGAGTCCACAAAGCTAAAACTGTGCCATCGTCCTTTGACGAACGCACTACCAGCCGACAGTGGGGAGCGTGGGGGGAAATCTGTTGACCCCGAAACCCCGATTGAATTGATCAGCAGCAGTCATCCGATATCGGGCAATCAATTAATCGAGTTGACTTAATTTGTTGTCACAATCATTGTGTATGGGATTGCATTGATTGAGTTTCCTTGTCAGACTCTACACCGGACTCGTTGAGTGTTGCAACTATGTGTGGAATCAGTGCTTTCATCACCCACCCTGGCCAGTCCAGGTCTCCTGTGGTGAATGGAGAAGCCAAGCATGTGACGGCTGAACTGGAAGGCAGCCTGGATCTGATTGCTCATCGTGGACCAGACGCTCGGGGTCGTTGGTTCAGTGATGACCATCATGTGGGTGAGTTTTGACATCCTGTGTAATGTTCAGCATTGTCTTTGTCAATAAACTAAATGTGACAGGTCTCGGACATGTGCGACTCTCCATCATAGATCTCAGCCCAAGCGGAAACCAACCTTTCCATGATGAAGAGGGCCGGATCCATGCCGTTGTCAATGGTGAATTGTACGACTACGAACGTTACAAAGCTCAATTGTCTGATGAGTTCAAGTTTGTCGGAAACAGTGACTCTGAGATTGTCATTGCCCTTTACAAGCATTATGGTCTCTCCTTCATCTCCCACCTAAGAGGCGAATTCGCATTTGTCCTATGGGATGAGAATCGCCAGCAGCTCATAGCGGCCCGAGATCGATACGGCATCAAGTCTCTCTATTATACAGTGCACCAAAACAAGCTTCTGGTGGCAACGGAGATTAAATCGTTCTTGGCATTTGGTCTCCAGCCGGAGTGGTGTGTCCAAACACTTCGAGACCAGAGCTGGAGAGTTGACTCGAGCACATTCTTTCAAGGAGTGTACAAGGTAGATTGAATCATACTGGTAAAATATGTATCTAAGGATAGGCGTCTAACTACTACGCGCAGGTCCTACCCGGTCATTATCTTACATGTCGACCTAATGAGAGAGAGGAACAGAAGCCGTACTGGGATGTTGAGTACCCCGACAAAGTAAGGACAGCAACCCCCTGAGATATGCCTCGAGAGTATTGACACTCCCACAGCGGTCCAAGGACAACCGCTCCGAAGAGGAGATGGCCCAAAGCGTCAGGGAACGTCTTCTAGAGGCTGTGAAGCTCCGCCTCAAGGCAGATGTTCCTGTGGCTGTCTACCTCTCTGGTGGAATTGACTCATCTTCCGTTGCTGGCATGGTAGCCCATCTCATCAAGCAGGGCACAAAGCTGGGCAATGAAAGAAGTTCAGCCCCTTCCAGTATGAAGTGCTATACTGTCCAGTTTGATGAGGGCAGCGGAGCGGACGAGTCGGGTACGTAATCTTACTCCTATACTCCCTTACTCCAAGGCTGATGAACCCTAGCAATTGCTCGTCGTACTGCGGACTGGCTCGGTGTTGATATCCATCTAGTCAAAATGGATGAAGAAGCCCTGGTTGCACGATTTGAAGACACCACATGGTACAGTGAAGTCCCCCTACCGGATTTGAACGGTATGGGGCGACTGGCATTGGCAGAAGCCGTGCACTCTCAAGGTATCAAGGTCGTCATCACAGGTGAGTAATCATCCCAGAAACTAGCTAGCCAAAACGAGATATCTAACACCAAACCAGGCGAGGGCTCCGATGAACATTTCGGAGGTTATGATGCCTTCAGAGCTGACTCGCTCACCGAGGCCGACCACTCGTGGCCTTCCATAATGACCGACACTGAACGTGAAGAAGCGTATGCTCTGGCCAGCGAACAGGCTAGGTATGGTATCTTTGGCGACTTTACGACAAAGGTACCAATCTCGACGAAGCGTATGTTCGCATCCAATCACGTCATGAGTTCCATCGCCAGGGTCGGAAGTCTACCGTTCTCGGATTGGACCAAGGCTTATGGCGATAGCATACCTGAGACCAGTCTGATTGAAGGCCTTGATGGTAAAGTTCGAGATAACATACTCAACCGCTGGCATCCCGCTCATACAGCGCAATACATGTTTGTGAAAACATTCATGCCCCATTTTATCTTGCGATACAATGGCGACAACATAGACATGGTCCACCAGGTTGAAAGCCGTTGTCCTTTCCTCGATCATCATCTGACTGAGTACGTGAACAGCATTCCACCGAGTCTGAAGATGAGGTACATCGCAAAGGATAAGAGTTGGCGCGAGAAGCATATTCTGCGAGAAGCTGTCAAGCCTTATGTCACCGATGAGGTTTACAATATGAGTAAGAAGGCTTATATGGGCCCGCGGACGTTTTGGCCCGGCGGACCGCTGCATAAGAAGATTACCCAGTTGGTCACTAAGGAAAATGTCGAGAAGTTGGGTTTTGTAGACTGGGAAGCTGCACAGGATGCCATGGATGGGGCCTTCAACAGGCAAGAAGCCCTGCCTCTGCGTCGAATTATTACTGTAGCTCAGTTCATTGTTTTGGGACAGCGCTTCGGTGTTAAGCCGGCTGGGACCAGATAAGCAGAAGGGGCTAGGCTAGCTAGACATGAATTTGCAAACCTAAGATGAAGTCGAAATACAATCGTCCAGTTCTGGATGGGGACTCAAACTGTCACGACATTTACGCCAGAGGAATAAGTAATCATTCCAGTTGCATCAGATAGCAATACTTCACTATGGTGAACAGAGATACGTAATGTTTATACAAGCAGACTCTTCAATTTGGATTATCCGGCCATACTTATTTACAACCCACCATCACCAGAATGCTGCGACCCGAACCTCAATACTTTCTCTAGCTTCCGCTTTCTCATCCTGATCCACCAGCTCGAAAGCACTATGAATAGCTCCCCCAACTCCAAGATCAGACTTGCCTTTGGCGCCCTCCAGTGGTGCTCGCGCATTCGCTTCCATCTCGTTGTCGAACAACTGAATTACCAGGACATCAGAGGGTTGTTGCTCTGAGATGTAGTGCCAGTCGTGAGAAGCTTTTTCTTCATCCTGTGGCGCGTATGCAAGGTAGCTTTGGGTCTGATACGTGTCGTCATTCTTATCAGCACCGTCAACATCTTGGCCGTTACTATCGCCGACGATGCGATATAAGTGAGCGGGGATTCTGTGGTCCGTTGGCTCGCTTTGATCAGAGGGAACGTAATCAGACACGGGAAAAGAAGCTGCCGATGAGATAGCGAGAGGGTCGCGGTGAACCGTCTTCAATGGTCGCCATATCGAAAACAGCGCAAAGTGAGGGACTTTCCCATCGCCGTGCTTGTCCCCGTGATAATGGTCTTTGAGGTCGTTCCATCGAATGCCTGATTCGAGCAAACGGTTTTCTGCCTCAATGACATCCGCAGCTGCCAAGGTGACCTCGCTGTGATAGCGACGAATGTGGTGCCTTGCGCCCTTTGGGGTACAGTCCAGATGCACTTTCGGAGCCGGACACACGCCATCCTTGACAGAATTACCAAAGATGGGTGGAAACAGGTGAGATGTGTCTTCTTGCACCTCAGGTTGTACATTCGCCTCTGCTTCTGGAGTCGAAGAGCCATCGCTCTCGCTGTATAATCGGTTTCGCACAACCGCGGCGGATACCACTGCTTTCTTGCATCCTGTCAAGTTCTGCACGAACTCTACCACTTCAGGGAAGTAGATCTCACGAAGGAGCCTCTCATTATTCCAACTTGCGCGGCTGTATGGAGCTGAGTGTAAGGCTGAGGGATGTCGACGAGCGGTGAAGCCATGGACTTGAAGGTTGTACGGGGACTGTTCTCCAAGATCCAAAGAAGGCCGCAAGTCAGTGAGAGGTAAGATGACGATATCTCCGAATTCAGAGAGCGACGGAAGCAAGTAAGCTTCTGTGCTTGGAGTGGGTTTGGCTCCTCTGACGAGGTAGCGGAATTTTCCCAACTGCAATTCAGGGACAGCAGCCATGTTGAGCCTTGTTGTTAACAAAAAAAAGTTAAGACTAATAACAAACGCCCGAAAACACCATTTGAACATAAAGAATTAACAAGTCATCAATATGGCTCTTTCTATCACACTGTATGTCCGATGTCGCATTCACAGGCACCTAACCTATACCTCATTTCTGATCTACCCTGGTTCGCAAATGACGTGCCGACATCTGTGCGATTACACATTATCTGCATGCGTCTTCTTCAGCCAAGACATATCCCCGCCACACAGACATTGCACCTGTTTAATTAAATGGGGGGTGGAGGGCGGCCCGACGGATAACAACCCCCACGATTCTTTAAACTTTCTTTCTTCGAAGTGCAAACAAAAGATCGTGGGTCCCGAAATTACGTACAACTCACCGGCGGTTGGCTTATCCCAGTTTCGAAGCGCGAGTCATGGGAATAGCCCCACAAGTCTTCATTCTCATCCCCAGCAAAGTCATGGATGTTGATGCTTCGGCCAACACTCGGTGAGATAGATGTTCAATGTGCAAAATGGACTAATCTGATTACATTCAGTTCCATACTGTTCTATATTCATCGGAGCCACAAGTGTTCCGAACTTCCGTTGCGGGAAAGGCCTCAACCCCCATTTATTCGTAGCGAAATTCCTTCCGTCGGTCAACCTCCAACTTTCACCTCCCCTGCTCAACAGTAACAGTCGCATTCGACACTTTTTCCGCTTACACTTACTCGCTATTCCTCTTCCAACATGGCCCGTATCCTCATCACCGGTTCTACCGACGGTTTTGGCTTCGAAGCAGCTCGGCAGCTGATCGAGCGTAAGCATGAAGTCTACCTTCATGCGCGAAGCCAGGAACGCGCCGAAGAAGTAAAGGCAAAGTGCCCTGGAGCTGCGGGTGTCTTCATTGCCGACTTGACGACTGTCACAGAGACCCGTAAGCTAGCTGAGGAAGTCAATGCTATTGGTGGCACCTTTGATGCTGTCATTCTCAACGCCGGACTTCTCTATGGGCCGTACCGGAAGACAGACCTGGGTGTACCATCAAGTATTTTCGTTAATCTTGTTGCACCTTATCTACTTGCAGCCCTTATCAAGCCGCCTAAACGCCTAATTTTCGTTGCATCTGTCCTTCATCACGAGGCCAAGACAGATCTCAAGGACATATTTTGGTTGGAACGCGAAGAGCAATGGAACGACTTCCAAGCATACTGCGACTCAAAGTTCCACGTCGTGCTACTGGCCCAGGCTTTGGCAAGACGATTGAAGAATAAGAATACCTCAGTTATTTCCCTGCACCCTGGATACGTCCCCACTAAGCTTGCGGGTAAAGACGCTCCTGGTAAAATGCAGGATGGCATCGAGACGTATATTATGCTGGCTGAAGGCGACTATGACGTTACCTTAACTGGTGCCTACTTTGACCCAAAGCGGGAGAGGGTCCAGCCCCATGCCCTAACAGCGGATGAAGACAAGCAGGAGGCTGTTGTGAAGGCTTGCGAAGATCTTACTGGAGTGAAGCTTGAGAGCTTTTAAGTGTAGTTGTTATAGATAATCTGCTTAGATTTAAAAGAAGAATTATCCACTCATTATGAAGTCTTGTCTTTCGGGCATAAAATACGTAATGTAGTGACAGGTTAGCGGTGGTTGGTTGGTGGGTAAGTAGCTTCTATTAACAGAAATTTAAGGTTCCGGCACGGTTGTATTCTTACTGCCGTCGGTGCAAAGCATACCGAAATTATAGCAGGGCTTCAGATCAAACTTGTCATGTCCAGGTAAAGATATCAGCGATAAGGTTCAAGTCAAGTCAGCAATCATTTTTCAATTCCACATAATTATTATACCTAGGTGAAACACAACCACACAGTTGTGAATGAATGCAGAATTGAGATTTTATGAAATGGTCAATCATCTACAGTTCAAATATGCATGAGAGAAATAATATCTTGGATTGATGCTCTGCAATATGCAGCACCGTGACTTAATGTCACGACGCAGAGAAGAAGAGAAGAAATTATATACAGTCGAGATTCCACCTAAGCTATCGGGGCGTAGAAGCTGAACAATCCCTGAGGATCGTAAGTCTCTTTCAACTTCTGCAGACGGCTTTGTCTCCAGCTCTCACTCCCATACCACTGCTCAGGACCTTCATCGCCAAAAGCATAATTGACATAAGCTGGCACGTGCTCACGTCCCGTTCCCTCGTGGAGGATCTGGCGGATCTTGTGGCCCACCTCGGAGGCCCTGTTGTCCAACTCAGTACCATTGGGCTGGTAAGTGATCAATGGACCGACGAGGATGTTCTGATCTCTGTAGGCAAAAGCAGTGCTTTTGGCATCAATAGACTTGACGCCCTCGGTGGAATAACCATCAAAAGTGACCAGAGAGTTGTTGAAGATGGAGTCGCCACGGACGTGCTCAGCGAAAAAGTCAAAAGCTTTCTTCTGCGCGGCGGGGTTGAATGTCTCGAGGTAGATGGGGAATCGCGGGTTCATGGCTCCATTCTTCTGACAGGGGCCGTCTTCAGTGGTGATGCCGACCCACTTGGCAAGATCTGTGTAAAGACCCTTCTTTGTGTCAACCGTGAGGGGCTTCAGTTTGTGGAAGGGGGCACTGTATGCCTTGTCGACTGACTCGACGCCTTCTTGGATAAGGAGGATCTGAACAATAGGCTATTGTGACTTGTTAGTCCCTCGCGAGAAAACCGTCGGAATTGAGCGTGGATACTTACACCGGTGGGGTCTACGTCAGGAATGTTGAACCAGTAAGACCAGTTGATCAAATCAGTAGGCTGAGTGCCATTCTTGAGAATGTGTTCGTTGGTGATCTTGTAGAGCTCCTCAACCTTGTCGCCCTTGAAAGTCAGGCTTTCAAATGCCCAGTTCTTATGCTCAATTTCATAAGTCTTGGAGGTGATGGAAGTGATAATGCCGAAGTTATGGCCAGCTCCTTTCAAAGCCCACCAGAGCTCGGAGTTGGAATCAACTGTGGCAAGAGTCCCGTTGGAGAGCACAATATTCATCGACTCAAACTGGTCAGCAATGAGTCCGTGGCGACCCTGGAGCCAGCCATGGCCTCCACCTAGGGCGGGTCCGACGTAGCCGACACACTCACAGCAGCCAGTGACTATCAGGGTAGAGTCAGTATTCTGGCCAATCTGTTTCCATTTCTTCGCTTACCTGTCTGCTTGCCAGCCTCCCAAAGCGTGTGGGTCACCAGCTTAGATTTGGTTCCACCAAGGATGGTGACGCTTTTTCCGTCCTTGGCGATCTCAACACCAGAGAGCTGGTTGAGATAAATCTCAATACCCTGTGTCATCTGTCCCAAAGTGGTGATTGCTCCATGAGCGCTGTTGTATGCCAAGAAAGGCAAGTTCTTTTTGTTGGCAAATTTGACCTGTAACAAAGTTTTAGTCAGGGAGATGAACCGTACCGCAGTACTGGTGGGAAGCCACGATACGCGGAGAGGCAAAGACGATGAAATGGGAAATGATATACAAGTGCAGGCCGATGGGTATGTAACACAAAACTTACAATCTTGACGACATCATTCTCAGTGGCAGGAACGACGACAATGTTGACGCTTGGGGTATCAAGGTTTGACCATCGCTTCGAAGCAGCATCAAACTCATCAGATCCAGGGAAATAGACCTTTGCTGAGGACGAAAGGTCCTTGCTGAGCGCCTTGTAGTCGACATCGCGAGCCCAGAGGGTCTGGCAGGCCGATGTAGCAGCCAACGTGGCTAAAGCGGTAAAGACTTGCAGACGCATGATGCCTTGGCAGAAGCAGCTTGGTCACAACTAACGAATGAAGCGCCGGGGAGATTGAGCGGATTTATTGACGCTGCCTTGATCCGCTTCTACGAACTGAAGGGAGTAATGCAGAGTTCAAGACCTCCTTTTCTTAACGCTACGCTGACGGATTACTCAATATGGCCTGAGCTGACTTCCAAGACTTGACGGACCGTGCCGGTGTTTCCGTCAATAGTCCTATTCCTTAGTATGAGGACACCAAGCGAGAACGGAGGTTCCGGAAGGATTGAATCCCTACTAGCACAACGATGCTGAGTGAGATTTCAACAGGAAGCCGGATCGCAAGGCTCTTAGAAGAAGCGGAAGGATCCCTAGACCCGTAACCGAAAGAATGCATTACGACCAGTCATGACGATACAAACTGGTTGGCCAACAAGGTCATGGGTAGACCCCCTGTTCATCAGCAGATCGTGCAATCGACTGGAAAGTTGCAGATCGAGAGCCAAGCTGCCAAGTCATCTCATTCTGATTCCAGGGGTTCCTTCAAGGTTGCTTCCAAGACATAAGGTTCCATGGCGGAGCCACACAGTGCACGTTGTTTAGGGTGTGTACTATGTACTCAGTTGAGCCCCATAATGCTACTGAAGATCCCGAAATTAGGTTTGGGCTGATGTCGTGGCAGTGGGCCACAACACTACGATGCGACAAATCAGAATAGGTCATATTGTCCTAGTCAATGACAAAATCAACGCTGACGGTCTCCCAGTTCCTTATTTGTTGGCTTACGTTGCAGCGTGCATTTTTGCCCTGTTTCTCACGATAACAGAAAGGGAGAAATTAAGCAACGCATACAAGCGTCAATTAAAGCTAGTATGCACTTGACAGATAGCGAAACTGTTACTTTTGGTCAGGTATTGCCTGTTGGTACGTTATTAGGTTTTAGTATTATTAACATCAATTACTTTGTTCCAAAACCCTGTGATGTTATGTAAGATGAAGGGTTGGGAATTCCAAGCTGGGCGAAAAAAGGTTGCAGGAAACTAATTGAGCTGCGCTACAGGTATTACATCTTCCAGGGTAGTTAGAAGACTGTAAAAAAAAGTAAGGGTTATGAACTGGAAACAAAATTACTTACTAGCATCAAATTGCTACTTAATAAGTATATCTAGATATCTATTGTTTAAATTAAATTTGGGACCAGTTGAAAAGCAATATCGATAAACTGTTGCAAGAAATGTGCTGAAAAGACCCTTGGCCAGTATGGATAACGTCGAATCCGTGAGACTTAGGGGCCCTTTAGTACTTTTCCTCATGCTGTAGCATTTTATGGCCGTTCTGACTTAGTTAAGCTTTTATGTGCACATATATAAAATGGTAACTCAAGTCGCAGGAAACATACCAGTCCGCTCACAGCTGCAGCCTCGTGGTTGAACCCGGGTTAGGATCCAAGCCTTTCTCGGGAGATACGCCGGGAATTTACGAACTACCGTATTAATATTAATTCCGTTTGCTGTGAAGATGTAGGACGTAGTCAAGCCAAAGTGGAATATCGCGGTCACGGTGGTAATAACCTTCTAAGAGCTGCAGCATTGAGTCGCAATGGGTAGGTGCTAAATGCATTCTGTGATAAATGCACTTGGTATTAGGGCTTGACTCTAAAAAGTATGGAGCTATTGAATATCATGAGCATTAGGTAGTACCTGCACTTTTCTTATTATTTTAGCATGTAAAAAGCTATTACCGCTTATCCTACAAGGGCTTCGGTAAATAAGGTAATATTCCTAGCTTTATCGATTTGTTTGCAATTACTAAAGAAGATCCTCTTAATTGATAAGGTAGCTTGCTGCTGATACCGTGAGCGTCCAAGTACCCGGTATGAGAAACAAAGACTACGCTTCTGTAACAGAAGCATCACCTACTGGCTTGAAACAAACGAAGGACAAAAGCGCGGTTGCCGACTGCAGCTGATGGATAAGCGATGTTAGATTGAGGCTTCGAACCATCCAAGCCGTTTACCGTTTCTCAGCTGATCATGGCGGATGCGTCTATCCTATTTCATGAATAGAGGCCAATACTTTCTACAAGATAATTAGCGTAAGGATGTTCTTAAGCACGGTATCAGGTTAATCCAAATTAGCCATGTTCAATCTCTCATCTCCTACCGCTTGTAGTCACTACCATATCGTTACTGATGATATACTTTAATAGAAGAACCTCCGCTTTCTTGAGATCCCGAGTTTCTCTTGCTAGCTATACTCCCTCAAAAACTAAAAGGCTTTGAATATCAATACCACCAAAGCCACGGTGATACAATAGTTTCCGACCTCGGTGTATCGGAAATTCAGCTACCACCATGATGCTAATATTCTCGTTGCTGATGCCTGTTTTAGCTAACAGTTCAAGCACTGCACAGAGAGTCTTTCCTGTGGCAAGTACGTCGTCTATTACCACCACGGGCACGCCCCTAGGAATCAGATCTTGGCTCATCTCAATTGTCTTTCCCCCTAAATCATCAAAATCTGAGCAGGAGATATGTGACGAAGGCTTTTTGACAGAGACCGTCGGTGGAGGAAGCTTGCCGGCTTCACGGATTAGTGCCAAGGGGATGTCGACTTTCTGTGCCAACGCCGATGCATACACGAAGCCTCCTGCTTCGCAACATGCCACCGCACCGACTTCATCCCAGTCACCCTTGAACTGAGTTAGTAGAAGTGAAGTGCACAAAGCCAACCCGCCCTGTCGTTGGGCGATGTTGAGCACATGGCGGAACTCAATGCCTGGGCGTGGAAAGTCGGGCACAGGGACCACCATATGGGCCAATCGTTCCAGATCCTCATGTAGATAGGGAAGCAGGTACTGTTCAGCAAAACTTCTTACCATTTTGTCCCCTGTCGCTTCATTATCAAAGACGTGACTGTGGCGGTAATCTGAAATTGTCGAGTTCGACTTACAGTTGCTACCATTGCCGTTACGATTCCCATCTTTAGAATCATGGTAGTGTCGATCATTACCATTGACTTGGCAGTTCCGGCGAGTTTGTCGCGTGTTTTCGCTAGCTATGACACGAATGTCAAGCAATTTGCAATTGGGAACTAAATGCGATAAGGTTGCACTCGGCGCCTCATCTCTCATTCCAGTGATTACCAGTACATCCATGTCTGCAGCGTCGGACACCACATGCAGGAAGTGCTTCTCGTGCAGCCGAGGTTGTTGGAGCATTTGTTCCTTGAAGAACGCTGTTAATGCTGGTCTGTGCTGTTCCTTGTAGGCGCGATCTGCCAACAGAGCATCCAAGTCTGCACCGGTAGCTGCTGCATACTCTCGCTTGGTAGTATCGCTGATGCTGGCCTTGCATGCCTTGTAGTGTTTGTTGGCGTATTCAGTAAATACGGATACCCAAACATCAGCGCAGTAATCTTTACCAACGCCGCTTTCTCCCGTAACAAGAATAACGAGCTGATGTTTCATTGGCGGTTTCGGGATCGGACAGGCGTATGCCAGCATATTGCGCGGGTCCAAGTTCTTCTTGAGCAGGGCTAGGCGCGGTCCATTTGGTCCAAAAGCCTTGGCCGCCAGCGCCGTGTCTCTGGGGTCTGGCCCAAGGTCGGCACCGTAAGCTCCGTTGCTCAAGGGCAATAAGTCTCTGGCAACATTATAAACCCATCGCACGGCGCCCAGCGCAAGTTCGGTTCCGCCTTGGCCATGAGGCCAGACAGCAGTTATCACGCAGGCGAAATCCCAGTCTCGACAACCAAAAGCGGTGGCATCATCGCCCACATCACTGACGGCTCCGCCTCCTTGAAGCATATGGATATAACAGAGAGGAGACGGCCTAGTCTTTATGGCTGCTAGTAAGATGTTGGCGATGTTCATGGCCCCAATTTGCTTCAAGAATAAGCACCGCTTGAATGAAGAGGTCTTGCCTCCACCGTGCCCACCATGCATCCTAGACATGTACATCTCAGTTTCGAATAGGCCGACGCTATCAACCGTCTCGAGATTATCTTCGGGTCCCAATGCTGTCCTTAGAAGCGTAGGTGATTGGGAAGGAAGTTGAGTCGTAGCAGATTCGAAGGACGTTACGCCAAGATGCATCTGCGCGTTATCCGAATACAAATAGGCATCCGCGGAACAGTGTCGAGGGAGGGTCCTGGAACATTGATCGAACTCGTGAAGTTTGAGCCGCGCTTCACTATCGTCTTTCAACGGGATTCTCCAGTTTCGGACGGAGTACGTCCGGGCCGCATAAGTTTCAAAGACAACGCTGACAACGATGCCATAGTTAGTCCCCGCGCCTTTCAAAGCCCATAAGATATCACTCTCGACTTCCGACTGCACGGCACTGGCCGGCCGAAATTTACTTGGTACGCGACCGATATATATCACCTTGCCAGAGGCAACGCTAACCATTACGGCACCCACGACTGCGTCACTCGCGAGCCCATGCAACCTGGCCAAGTGTCCAATGCCGCCTTGCAGCCATAATCCCGCGCCTACACTTGGGCGGGCCCCTAGGGGTACTGTCATGCCTACCGCCATAGTCTTGCGGATGATGTCGCCCGTATTACAGCCAGCCTCAACAACAATTAATGACGTAGAATCGGAATTTGGTTCTCCTCCTTCTATCTGGGCTGTAACCGTGTGTACTTGATTGAAAGCGCTCATGTCAATGGCGACGACATTAGGCCATATACACTGCCCGCTATGGCTCCCGCCTATGACAGTAAGGCTGACGTTATGTTCAAGGGCCCATTCCACGCACCGCTGGATGTGCTGAATCTGTGTCGGCCTAACAATCGATGCGGGATGGTGAAGGCGGGCCTCCTGGTTTTTGATTCTCCTGCCTTTATTCGCCAGCGGCATCTCCGCCATCCAGTCCGGCAATGTAGTTGCATGTTTAGTAAAGGTTGCCATAACGTTGGGCGAACTGAACAAGAGATGGTCGGGATGTGCTTCGTCACGACGACCGAGTGTGTGGCACAGCTCACGCCATTTGCTCCGGATATCTTCGTCAATTTTCGTGTCTCCAAAGCCAAAGCCCGCGATGAAGGAAGTAAATTGATCCAACGTCTTGTCATCAGTTGCTACCTGTACGATCCCAGTAGGGAAAGACGCTGTGTGATGGCACACTAAACCATCGAGGTTCAGGTCGCCATCACGATGAAAGACCACCACTATTCCAGGTTCTGCGTGTTCTTTAATTGATTTTAGTGCTGTTTCGATAAACCTGCGTTTAGGTTTCATGCCATACATGCTATGGCAGAACAAGACGACATCAAACTTCTCACCATCACTCCTCCCAACACTGGTCCCGCTGCTTGTGTTCTCTTTGCCGTTGTCTTGTGTAAATGGCATCCGATAAATATCAGGGCCACTTTCCAGACATGGCAGGGGAGGCTCTGTTCCTGGGGTGGGGTGAAACCAATCATCTAGCCTTGAAGCGAACAGGCTGTTAGGCTCGAATGCAACATATCTCCTGATTTCCTGTCTGACGTGATAGGGCAAGTATCCAACAACGCTCTTTGGGCCAGGTCCAATTTCTAGCACCGAAATATTAACCCGCGAGTTTAATAAACGGTCTAAAAGCGAAGTGAGTTGAGGGACAATGAAGTTCTGGTATGTCCTCTCGTACGTCATCCATCCAGAACCCTGCATCAAGGCGTTGAAACCGGCGCCGTACTGCGCGTCGGTCAACGGCTGCGTTGCGTGCGATGCTGTCGGTCTCGCTCTCTGCCTGAGGGCTTGCTTCAGTGTGTCGAGAGTGGCCATGTCAGCTTGATAGGAGCACGCTTTCGTGTTTGTAGAGGTAAAAGGTCAGATTGCTTATGGATGATGGTTGGATTTAGCTGAATTATGTACATGAGGACCTGTTGCCGCTTCTTATATGTCCCAATGTTAGGTGTAACAGAGGAGTGTCGGAATCTTAGGTTAATCGAAGACAATCTCATGACCATCGACCAGCCAACCAGATCACTTTATTCTCATTCTTGTACTTTTCTTATCAGTCAACCGTCCGCTCCAGGGATGCATGGAGATGATCAAATCCTCATTAGATCGCGAAGGGGTTAAATTATCTTGGCAACGTTGATGCTTGAACACGTCAGCTTGCTTATTATGCCGAGGAGTTTCAGCTCACCCAATGACCGAAGACCACGTTGACCGGGAGGCATGTCAAAGGACTTATGAGTTTCCTTTCCGCGGATAAACCGGTTTCGGTCGGCCTCCCGCATAGCATATCATGTATTGCGAAAATCCGGCCGTGCTAGCAATGCCATGTCGTGACTCTGTTCATGAGAGACCATTTGAAAGTATCTGGTACGAGATCATGGTTACAGGACAAAGGTGCAAGCCACTTATGCATATACCATGTTCCTTATCGAGACGTTGTATGTAATACAAAATTCAAAACTATTTCTACATGTGGGGAATCAAGCACTCCGTACAGAGAGGTCCCTCAATCGCCGTCAAGTCACAAGGATGTTTAGTAACTAGAGTCAAATGTTTAAGAATATAGTGGGTAAAGGATAGTAGATCCTGCGAAATTCAAGGTTACACCCGGTGACGTGAAGAACAATCGCTCTGGCGTGTTCAGTGTCCCACATCTCATCGCGCTCATCCATATGAAAGAATCACATTCTTGTACCAACCTGTGCCTATGATCCATAAGCATATAGCGGCCTAATTTGCGCTGAGCAGAGTCCATCAGGGTCTGTGATGTCACGCACAACATATCATGGTCGGCCTCCGGCAGAAATACGACAAAATGACCATTTCTAGCAAGGGATGAATGAGCCAAATCGAGGCATTTCTTTCGGCTGTATGGCTGTAATGTGTCTATAGTGCATAAAGTAATCCCGCATGTACCGGTCGGCCTCATGATCCAGAGGGCGAAAGGATAAATATTGTATGGCCGTTAATGCACCATGTTTCATGAGACGCAGGTGACAAGATAAGTCGCAACAAGATATTCACCGCCCAATCCATCTATTCACACTTATTTAGTTGAAAAGCGACCCTTTCAAAGGTCAGGTTCCTTTTTTCTTCATTCCTAAGCCTTTTAAGTCGGTTGGACTTTCAGGTCAAACTGCGGCAGGCCTTCCTTCACAGAATATCTCACTTGATCCTTCTGTTCCACACGATTTATAGCAGTTCACATGGCTAGTTCCAAAAGTGGTAGCTTTCTCGCTAACAAACGGTCTTACGGAGATGCTACTGTCTCTTCACCAATCAACGAAATTTTGACGCAAGATGGGCGCAAACGACAGAAGAATGACGTGCCCAGCAGCCTTGGGGTTACTGTTGACAGTACAATTATGAGTGCCCCCAATCAGTACAAGAACTCACCTGGTCCAGTGACCGGTTCTAGTGATCCTTGTAGGTTCCTATGCCTTACTCCTTACTGAGTTGTCTTCCAGTTTCTTTATATTGCGGCTGACATTGGACCTTCGCAGCAACCCAGACTAGAACCCGCCAAGGAGAGAGTCAAGAACAGGCCGCCTTGCGACTAGAAAAGATGGAAGGTGCTGTGCGAAATTTGTTAGAGTGCATCGGTGAGGATCCCGATCGTGATGGCCTGCTGGATACACCTTCACGCTATGCCAAGGCATTGCTGTTCTTGACCAAGGGTTATCACACAAATTTGGAAGATATTGTAAACAACGCGCTATTCCATGAAGGACATAAAGATATGGTTATTGTGAAGGATATAGACATATCTAGCCTTTGTGAGCATCATCTTGTGCCCTTTACCGGAAAGGGAAGCTCTTCCTTCCCCTGATGTGTCCTATACACTCCTTACTAGGATATGTCAACTAACTGTTTCTTCTAGATGCACATCGGTTATATCCCATCTGATACCGTCATTGGCCTCTCAAAGCTTCCTCGAATTGCTGAGGTATTCGCCCGTCGCTTACAGATACAGGAGCGCCTAACTAAGCAAGTCGCTGATGCCATTATGGACATTCTCAGGCCTCAAGGTGTTGCCGTCGTCATGGAATCTAGCCACCTGTGCATGGTGATGCGCGGCGTTGAGAAGACCAGTGCCATGACCCTAACAAGCTGTATGCTGGGATGTTTTGAGCGGGAGAATAAGGCGCGAGATGAGTTCATACATTTTGTCGGGGTGAACCGATAAAATGAAGAATACCAAACTAACATATCGACGATTGATAAGATGTTGGGGTTGGCACGCGGGACGCGAAATCACCAAAGACCTTTTCATGTATTTTAACTCTATATAAGCAGTTCACGACACGAAGACTGTATCGATTGATAAAGAACGGGTCCATGAAACATAACCTATCTGAAGAATCGTTGCGTTTTGCTTGGGCAGATTTTTACTGGTGATAATGGTGAGGAATGGTTATGTACAGGGTAGGACACGGCCGAACGGGTGCTACACATTGTCTAGCAGCAACTGACTCGGCTTAGAAGCCGTGGCACGCTCCACAACACATCCATTACTAGTTTGCAATTATCGATTAAGCGGTTTCGAGACATTATCGTCCGGGGGTCGGGGCCATTAGTTTCCGCCTTCATGATATGTAAACTAGTTTATACTAGTTTATAATCATGAGGATAATCATGAGGCTGTAGGGTGGGTACTCAGTAAAGGAAAGTATTACATGTCTCAAAGAGTAGTTTGGGTATGTCTGCCCGATCTAGACTCGAAGAGTGAGTTGTGTTGTTCGGTAGCAGCTGAAGCAATGGACATTCGTGAGGAGCTCGAAGCAAATTTCCATCGTCCGAACTGCCCTGCATCGTTCATATTTGAGTATGAAAACAGGAGTGATACTATCGACCTTGCAGAGATACTAGGCAATCTCGGGCGCGCAGGGTCATATATTATACACACCTGGTTGGCTGACTGCTTGCATAAGATTCGCTACAGACTAGTGCTGAACCTTGTCTAAGACGCCTCTGACCAGGACGCAGGGTAAAGACTACCGCCAGGGACAGTGTGAACCATCTGCGAACTTTTCACGATCGCGATACTTGTGGAACAGCGTCGGAGTCTTAGGTGAGGCAAGCTCTGTTAGGAGCTTTAGACTCATGATGGCGGTTATTTCACACAAAAGTGTAACCATGAAGGCATTGCATCGGCCTGGGACTTCATTGTTGGTTCCTTCGATGAATGTGTATGTGTTCTTGTTCATGAATGCCCTGCACGAACTAGCTCAAACCACTCCTCGCAAATCCAAAATTTAGCTCATCGATTTGTCGACTTATACCCAACACTACAGGACCCCATACTGTTTGAGTTGTGATCAACAATGAGTCTGATTAAGAATGTAGTACGGATGGGCTTCGTTCGCTTTGTAGTGGTGGAAATGACTACCAAAACCTCGACTATAGGGATTCATCACGACGGCAGGACGGGCTTTCCATTACGGCCCTTCAGCTCCCCGCTATCAACCCTTGGCGTCCGGTCGGACAGACCATAGCTGACAGGCGCCAAATGGCACTTAGTCCTGTATTTCGTATTACCCCGCCCATCCAGTGTCCAATCAAAAAGAGAGTTGATAGCTTTGCAGCTCGTACAGCATAAATCAAGAATGACCGCAGAGGTCTGGGTAGTCGGGACTTACTGCTTTGTTACCAATAGGGGTTGAAAATATGCGGCCTCTTCTCTTTCCATCCATACATGCATGGAGGAGTCATGCAACCAACAACGAGATTTTAACTGATCATTATGTGACCTCTCCGTCTCCGAAGAGAGGAGAAAAGAGAGAACATGAAAGGCAAATAAATCTACACCACGCATGAGGTTGCCGCAGTTCGATGCCGATCGGTTTCTTCGTACGTAAGCCAATGACCACCTGCAGAGGGATGCCTCATTATGCAAATCGATGGCCTTGATTCATCAGCCGCACTAATTAGAAATTTCCTGGCAGTTTTATCCCCAAGGGCAATCACGAGGCGCTCCCGTCCAAGCTGAGGTTTTAATCAGCTGACAGGATCATCCCCACCACTTCCGCTCGCCGCTATAGGATGTACAACGGCGCGGGTCGATCTCAACTAGATGAGTCCAATAATGCAAGGTTGGCTCTTCAGTCTTCTATTACTTAAAGATAAAAGTATTTATGTGTAAGAGAGATAAAGAGATATCCAATTGTAAATCTCATTAATAAAGTTAATATAAGCTAGGTAAATAGAGAAATATCTATCTACTCTAGAAAGTAGTTATACTATTTACAGTATAGGTTAAGAGATATATTAATACTTTAGAATAAAAGCAACTCTCCCCTTTCGCTTTAAAAGCTATAATACCTAAGCTTAGTCTTTCAGTAGTAAAACTTAAAGTTACTAGCTATTGCTTAGGCACCTTACTGTAGATGCTAAATAAAAACGCGTCGCATTATTCCGTTCCCGTCTGTGCCAACCCAGGATACTCTTGATTCTAACTGATGTTCTTCCAAAAAATCACCCGTAGATTTTATACTTTCTGTCTATAAGCAGCTGATAACGCCGAGACAGAACTAGCACGTGAGACAAGTAACTCAAAAGCGCTCAGCAACTTAGATGGTTGTAAAATAAGAGACTTTACAGTATGACAAGGTCCCATTGGCTGTTATATGTTTCCTCGATTGTAAGAGAACAGGCTTTATCCTGTGGACCGTATTAAATTTAGCATTAAGCCATGACTAGACAGGCCGACCCGCTCCGCGAAATTAGCAACCATCTTAACCCTAACGAACACTGGGCGAGAAGGGGATTAGCGACAGTTTATTACCTTTCATGTCACTACAGGAAAGCTTTTGTAATTCTGCTTCGGGTAAACAGGCTCATTATGTTGATACTAAGCAAATATCTATTGTTTATTCACCGACAAGATTATACCTCCCCGACTTTTATAATTTGGCCAACAATAGTCTTGCCTGCTATTACCCGACCATATTTATGATAGGAGTTGTCAATTCCTGCAAGTGCAGGACTAAAGCTCCGGCAATGCTTATGGTCTTTGCAATTAATTATGATTTTGTTGATACAAAGGAGAAGAATAACAATTTATCTCAAAACATGTAAACTAATGCCAGATTCAACAAAGCCCTTATTAGATCAAGATAGATACCGCCGTGTTGTTGGGGTCCAAAACCATGTAGGGAATACTACCCTCATCCATAGCCCTGCTTGTCATGGTGTACTGGACCTGGAGCTTCTGTAGGTCAAGGAAGAATTCGAGACTGATATCCCGAATCTGCGTGTCGAGAGGATCCGTAGCGCTCTTTTTCGCTCGCCACTGTGACTGAGCAAAGGCGAGGAGACTTCGGTCGCTCGCAACCTTGAAACTCAACAGCCACGGGATCTGCACGGAAAGCAGCCACTGTCGCTGACGGCCAACGGGTAATGCATCTAGAAGTCTCTTCTCCGTGAAACCCTTGAGATCATCAAGGGACTTGGGCATGGGATCGCACAGAGAAGAGGGCTTGGCTGGGACGAAGGCCTGGTAGAAGTTCTGCAGATAGTTGACAGCGCTGTGGAAGGGCGCGGCTATGTGGATGGACATGGTCAGAGCATCGCAGAGCTCATCAAGAGTATTGATGGTCGGGAAAGTCTTGATCCAGCCCTTGGTTTGGATTTCGTTGCACCAATCCTTGATTACCTGCTCCTTTTGAATCACCTGGTCGGCGGTGTCCTTGTCGTAATGCAACAGAAGCATCTTCTTGACATACGCGCGGAGAACGTTCCACATAGAGAGCATATTCTTAGCGTACGCATAGTTCTTGTACTTCTTATCACCAAGACCAGCAGTGGTGTTGGGGAATCCCCGCTTCGATAGATCATTCGGAACATAGTTCTGGACATAGTCGAAATTCTGGAACTCGTAACGGCAATATGCGTATAGACGATCCGGACTGACACCGACCAGATCTTTGATGATCTGCGGTACAAGAGTGTCTCTCGCGGCAGCATTAAGAGAAAGGGTCTTGTACCAGTGAGGCTGAAGGATCGCGAAGATGGGGTGCGTTACGGGAATAGTGCGATGTGTCGCGACGATCAGCGCCTCTTCTATCATGTGAGCCTTGGTCAGATGGATGCCAACCTCGTGACGAATCCAGTCCGAAACTTGAGCACAGGTCTTTGCATATCGCCAAGGCCAGTCGTTCTTCTCCGTCACGGAGATATCAGAAGGGCCTGTACGCTTGTTGAATATGGTGACTGAATCCTTCATGCTGGTCTTGTAGTCAATCACAATAGCAATCGGGAACAGCTTGCCATCGTCATGAAGCCGAAACAGAGTTACAGCCGCGCAAGTCCAGTTCATGTCTGAAGATGGCTCCTTGTGTTGCAGGATCTCATCCGGCTTAGCACCAAAAGCCTTTCGGAAATAACGAGTGTCTTGGACGAACAGGGAAGAAGGATCGATGCCAGGAAGAGTCTTGGCCCAGTAGTCCCAGCCATCCCGCTTGGCAGTGTCGATGAACTCAGCAAGAAGATCTTGAGGGATCTTCTCGATGGTGGTCGGGTTAGTGCCCGTGAAAGACTGATCAGCAAAACGACGGTCGCTGTACCAATCGGACAGGAGACCAAGGTTTTTGCCTTGCTCAATATCTGTTCCCGATTTGCGGTTTTCGGTGTTGTACTTGACAAAGGCGTCCATCGTGTAACCCGCATCCGGGATGTTACCAATGCTTCCGTTCTTCAGGGAGAGAAGCCAGCGGGCTGTCTTGCCTATAAACTTGTTGGGAATGATTTGCTTGACGATCAATCCTGTTTCAACCAGACCCAGGGCATTGAAGATCTTGAGTCTGTCGACTTGATCTTTGGTAGGGACTGTTTGAAGATGGGGAGGGTATGGGTCAGCATTGCCGCCGACGTCCTGTGGGTAACTGGCCCACTGGTACAGGTCGCGCTTGTTGTCAAGATCAGCAGGTCGAGGCAAAGTAGGCTCAACCTGGAGTACGTCAAAGTAAGATTCATAACTGTAAAAGAATCAATATTCATACATTTAATTCGCAAAATGGAAACTATTACCTTCGCTCGATTCGGCCATAGACGTGAGTCAAGGCAGCTTGTGTTCCGATGTAGGTACCGGTCGTGATGTCACCCTCACCCAGCTCTGGCTCTTTAGTCAAGTCCGACTTCGGCTTCGCGTAGATCCTGAGCTTCACAATCTCGGCGTTGAAAACACCAGGGTCGATATCCACAAACGGCACGTCCTGGATGGGGACGGTGGCCTCTCTCCTCTTGTCATCAATTGAGGGCTGCTCCAAAATATCATTGGGCTGGGCCACCGGAGGTACGATATCCGGAATTGCAGGGAGGATAGGGAGAGCGGAAGTCATTTTGAATAGAAATGATGTGAGAGAGAATAAGCAACGGGAATGATGTGATTGTGATATAGAGAAAGGTTGGAGGTGTATGAGACTCTTGTTGACTTTTATAGATTGTAATGGAGACGAAATTATCTAGTATTCCTCATAACCTTCCACAATTCTGACCGTCTCCGTACCAGGAGGCATCCATACCACAGTCCATTGCGCAGTTTCAATGCGCAGTCACAAGAAATGGGTCGATTGTTGAGAGCTGAACATAAGACACGTCCAACCACGATCCGTGCAATTGCAGACAGATCAGTAAGCTTAGCTCAGATGAAAACCATTTTTGCGCTGCACTAAGCACTAAGCCTATATCGCTAGCAGTTTTGTTTGCCTGTATATACTCCCCGAATCGAGACGGGCCTTAGGTATGTGATGGCTTGAAGCTGAAAGCTGAACCGCTCAACTAGTCCTACTTGGCCCATCCAGGTTATTAGTCAAATGTGAGGGATAATGAAAAGAGGCGTAAAAGCTGCATACGTAAAGTCAGCAAACACAAACCCACCTTATCTCGTATTCCAGTAATTACCATTACATCCATGTCTGCAGCGTCAGACACTACATGCAGGGAGTGTTTCTCGTGCAACCAAGGTTGTTAAAGCATTTGGTCCTCAAAGAACGTTGTTAATGCCTCAATATCTCGAAGAGGTTGGCTACATCAAATCTAACTGGCTCGATCCGTACAAGAAAAAGCTCGTTAAGGCCTGGGTCGACCAGCACCCTCACCTTGGTAATGTGGTCACCTCACGGGTTGAGGGTAGTTTCTGCTATGGTATGGTGCACCTTTTAGCTTGTAAGCCGCTACGGTTAGGAGATGTTGCGTCGAAATTCGCTTTTTTGCTCCCTTCAGGCGCACAGGCCAACCCTGGCCTCTTTAACCATCATAAATATGTTTTATCACATAAATCTAGATAGGTACATCCTTGGAATAGCTTGACCTTGGCTTATCTCCTGATCAAGATATGTTGCAATCGTTCATTGGCGCAAGATGAAGCGGACTGACTCCAAGAGCTAAATGACGGCTTTCAGCTCCAGCACAATGACTAAAGTCCTCAAATGCGATGTCGCGGGTATAGGGTGTGCTTTCACGGAAGAGGAAAAGCGGCTGACCTCATTTCATATTATGTGATCCCACACGCAATTAGCGAATTGATTGGCTTCATTCTGTCCCGCTCCATAATTCTCCACGGATCGACTATTCTCCCGCCCCGTGGCCTGCGCGGCGCGTGGCACTTGTCAGATGGTAGTTATGTAATCACATGTTACGATTTCCCGAAACTACTCCACAAAACGACTCCAAACATAAGTTCTGCTTATCGTGTGCATTATTAAAACTGAGCAGAAATGATGACTAAGCAGTTGTGCCTACTAGTGAGAATTAGGGGGTCTTTTAAGGCCACAATGACGCTTACGACAGAGTAGAACATATGCCAGCAGAAACTTCCACATAAAACAGCAATTACGACGGCTAGATGGACTCGGTGCCGCGGCTCAGATGTGAGGAATGCAAGCGGAGGAAACGTCGCTGCGACAAGAAATTACCATGCTCACCTTGTCAAGATGCTGGTCTCGACTGCAATGCTGTCCAGCGCCTCAGGCTCCCACGAGGGCGGAGTGGCCAAAGGTCTGCTGAGACTCCTCAACTTGAGCTACGCGTCACCCGCCTAGAGAGTCTTCTTGAGACCTACCGAATAGAGGTGAGTCTTGATTGATTGATATACATGCCTTTCCTGCTGATACAATCGCGATAGTTCGCTTCCCGGCCCCCGGTAACCCAGCCGACACCCTTGAATCCACTAGAAGCGATGCCATACAATGTCGTGGCTCATGACTTCTGGAAGTCGCTGAATGAGGAAGTAAGGTAAACCCTTCCAGTCAGTCTAACGAACACAGAAGCTGAGCGGCTCAAGGTCAAAGGATTACGCGGTATCTTGCAAATTGAGGATGAGGATCCTGATGAGCCCGATGCCACACCGCTTGAGGCATCGGACATACAACTCGGCCCAGAGGGGATACTATTGGGACACGAACCATCACATCTTTATATTTATCCTTCCAGGAAAATACACGATGCTCTGCTGGATCTATATCATCGACGCGTAGATTGTATATACAAGGTCCTGCACTGGCCGACAGCTTTCCCAGATCTGGACAATTCATATAATCGGCAACATGATGTCGATTCACAGGTCACAATCTACTGCCTCAGATATGCAATCTACTTTATGGCTATCTGTACCATCACTGATGCAGAGTCAGAGCACATGTTTCTGAGCTCTCGACTCAGTCTGCTTCGGGGCTACCGTCAGGCCACGGAGGAACTGCTTAGAAGAGCCGGTTTCATTCGCCGGCCATCTATAGTTGTCCTTCAGGCTTTCGTTTTATACCTTGTATGTGTAACACCCAGGTGTCTTCCTTTTACCCTCGCCGTTAACAATCCCTGTAGATGGGACTGAGAACTTGTGATACCGGAGTATCGAGCTGGTCCCTCGTAGCCCTGGCATGTAGAACAGCCGATGCTCTGCGGCTCGGTGACGAAGACCCCGGCGAGTTCTCACTTTTCGACTTGGAGATTAGAAGGCGCCTGTTGTTCGCAATAGGCCTTCTCGACAGCTACTCTTCTCTTGATCGCGGCACCCTGCCTATAATGTCAGGAGCGCGATTTTCGCAACGACCCTGTATCGTCAATGACACCGATATCTGGCCTCAGTGCACCTCTATCACCCCATCGTCCATGCCTCTGGATATGGCGTTTTCAGAAATTTTGTATGAGTCTGTTGTCCTGCATCGCAACATCATCGCCATGTCATGCAATGCACAGGTAGATTGGAGCGCCAAACTCGCCCTGGTCCAAAACTTTGAGCGGCTCACCAAAGAAAAGTATTCCCAAATCCGGGAAAAAGATGCACCGATTCTGAGGCTATTGAAAATCGCAGCTCGGCAGATCTCAGTATCAATGCAGTTGCTATTACGTCGTCCGCCGTACCGCCAAGTGCGCGAGAAAGTGCCCGAAGACGGCTTCAGAGTACTGGCGGTCGCGGCAGGTGTCCTCCAGGTTCATATGGCGCCAAAGGATCCTGAACTAGTTCAATGGAACTGGAAAAGCTGGCCAAAGTGGCACGCACTCGCAGTGGTGCTTGCAGAATTGTGTGCACGACCTCCAGGACCAGAGTTCGACGAGTTCTTCCCAATTGCTGTCGAAGCGTTTGGAAGATTTGCGGGTGAGGTAGCGGATGGTAAGTCGGGGGGGATTTGGAAGCCAATGGCGAGGCTCTTCAAGCTGGCGGAGCAGAGGAAGCAGGCGAAGGCGAATTCCATGCAAGTTTTGCTTGGTCCCCAGCCCGGGACATCAGCTTCAGCGCCGGAGATAATAGAGCGCGACGCTGCGGGATTCACACCATGCAATTTGGACTTGGCTACTTCCCTGGACCAAAATATCATGAGCGAAATGCCCATTCCCTTTCAGTTTGATGGAGATTTAGAAGCGTATTTTCCAACACCCTGGGATAGCTGGGAGAACACTGCTCAGGATATCTATCTTTCGGACTATATGGACACGTACGGTCATAATGACACTATCTAGACGCACCTTCCGGGGGTCGAATGCATTTCTAAATATAAGATAGTGCTAGAGGATCTTCCATTGCAATCCGGTTCAGCAGAGAATCCCATACCTTTCGCTGAGTCTCCCGACCCTTTTCACTTCGCATAAACTGTGATTCCTTTTTGACCTGAGATTCGGAAATATAATGTCCGTGAGACTCACTGCCTGCAAGTGCAGCGTAGACCACCACCCGGCTGCCCTCCTCAGCTGTCCACCCAATCAACTTGAAGATCAGGCGTATAGGAAACGGATACTCCGGCTTATTGCGAGTCAAGCTTGTCTCGCACCATCCAGGATTCACATGGTTTACTGTGACTTGCTGTGTCCTGTCACTCTGTCCCTCGAGGGCGCAGCGAGCGAGCTCGTGGGCGCATTGATGGATCATGAGTTTCGAAAGGGCATATCTCTGTGACATATCGGCTGTGCCCTTGTCGCTAAGGGCCTCGAACATATCAACACCTTCCGGGAAGTTGAGTTGCTCCGGAGGTGGCATGATATGGTACATGGATCCCACAAAGGTAACGTTTGTTTGGGTTTGATGTTTTGTCGTGGTTTCCTTAAGCTTCGGGAGCACTCCAATAGCAGAGAGGAAAGTTCCTATGACGTTAACCTGGAGTGTGGCCTCCAAGCCTTCAGCCATTGAGAAATGAGTGAGTTCAACACCTGCGTTTGCAATGAAGGCGTCGAGGCGAGGGAGCTCCGAACGAACTCTCTGCCCGAATGCGAGAATCGACTTATTGCTGAGGAGATCTATCTCCCACACTTCGATATTGACCTTTTCCTCGCAGCCCAGCTCTTTTATAATCTCTTCTTTCGCATTCTGTCCCTTTTTCGTGTCCCGGCAAGCAATAATTACAGTCGATATGTTAAGCTTAATTCTTCCCCGTTTTTTGTTAGCTCGTCAATTTTCATTCATTTTAGACGGTGCCGGTGTCCACATACAGGTGCTTGACGACCTCAAAACCAATGCCAACATTCGATCCAGTGACAATAATTGTCTTTCCCGACAGGTCCTTCTTGGGTAACCAGGGTCGTTGGAGTGCCTGGCCATAGAGCATGGCACAGACGTCGGCAAGAGCGGGCATAGCGTCGTAAATGGATAAATGTTATCCGTGCAGTGGAGCGATAATGAAATGAGACTGGACTAACACCATATTGAATGCTCCAAGGCCCACCGGGACTTTCTTGGGTTTATATATCGTGGTTAGGGTCGGACTTTGCAGCAGCGCGCTTTGGACTTTTGCATTACTTATGGACGCGGCCCCACCTCGCGTCTTTTGGACTTTTGCATTGCTTGTGGACGCGACCCACCTCGCGCCTTTTGGACTTTTGGAGCTATTATAAGCTGTAAAAACTCAAATGCCTGAAATATCTACCTATGCTAGATGGTTATTAATTCTGGGTGGTTTAATAGTGACTATAGCTCGAAGCACTGTTATTCCGCTTGCGTATATAGAACCTATGACTAAGGGATCGAAGTTTGTATCAGGTTACTGGATAACTGTAGACCAGTCTTCACTTCTGATATACTCCTCCATTGAGGTGAGCGGGATTTTAACCCCAAGCTGGTCTGCACGTAACACTGCTGGATCCCCACCAGACAAACCAAACTCATGGAAGTAATCGAAACCATCCCCAATCTCGTTGGCAAAGTCCTCCGGGACGCCTTCGAACAATTCGTCTCGTGAAATCTCCTTGTACGCCGCTTTCACGCCATTAACATGCCCCCATACCTCCACCCATTTAGGCAAGGTCATCTCCTCTGAGACGCCCAGAATATATTTGTTAGGTGGCAGATCAACCAGGGCTTTGACAAAGCTACCTGTATCCCGCTCTGCAACAATGAATGGCATCTTGAAATCCGAAGGCGTGTTTCTGGACAGCAGGTAACTACCATCCGGCTGAAGCTTGGGTGCTAGCTTGTTGAAAAGCTTCCAAACTGTGACGTAGTGCCCAATAGTCACGGTGCTCATTCTGGCTGCTACTTCCGGGAAACGTTCCTCAGTGGCCCTGATCATTGCGGCTTTACTGTCGAAATGATAGACGTTTGTGTACTTCCCACCACTCCACTTAGTGGCATGGCTAAGTGTCGACATGACAAAGCGCTCCAGAGTCTTGATGACTGAGGGGTCAGCTGCTGCTTCTGCAATTCTGATTCCTTGGCCAACTTCCCGATCGTAGGAGTACTCGAGTGTCGTGTGGTTCTTGGTTATATCGGGTTGAGACATTGCCTGCTGTAGATGGGTGAAAAAATCAGTGTTGGAGAAGATAACTTGAGCACCCTTGAATGCCTGAACCAAGGATTCTTTGTCATCCAAATCGCCCTGAACGATCTCAACACCCGCGGACTTGAGACGCTTCGCAGACTCTCCTTCCGGGTTCCGTGTGATGCCTCGGACGCTCCACCCGGGGAGCTGGAGGAATGTTTGAGCCACGGATCCTCCCTATGCATGTTAGAAAGCTCTCGTTTGATTTGATCATTTTCGTACCTGAGTTCCGGTAACCCCTACAATGACAATGGTCTTGGACATGGCTTTGGTAGATTGCTTTTGATGCTGATGGCGTTATGCGTCAAGGCATGAACTGTGATTCGAGCCTTTTCATTCATGTCGTCAGACGCCGCTATATATTTATTCTCACCTATCGCGCAACTAAACCACCCTAGCAATGATGTAGTATTACAAATCATTTTTTATGCTCGTCCGTCGTAAAAGTCCGTGATCATTTGATTAACTTGAATTAACACAGCCTAATTGGCTATTAGCTTTCGCTTATTCATCGCCGACACTGCAGAAGTTCCAGAAGGGTTGTATAATGTCCGCTCGGCATAAGGATTTGTCCGTTAGTCCAGGCCCCTTTTAGTAAGCCTAAGCATTACTATGATAGGTCATGTTTTTGTGTGCTAACAAGTCATCACGCGATTTACTTCTGATCTTAATTACAGTACATTTATGTATCTCTGTCTTAATCTCATATGACACAGCTCTTATCGGTATGATAATAGAGTATTGAATAGATAAATAAAGCAGTTCTCAGTAGTCTAAGACGGAGATTATAACGTATTAAAACTATAAAAGTAGCTGAGATATATTAAAGTCTACACTCAACGAAGAATGTTCAATTTTATATAACGTGTGAGTTACGAAGCATTAGTTGCGTCGTGTGGTGTTGTCATCATTGGTAGTCTTTAGCTCCGTATTTATATCAGGTTTCCCTTTAAATTCATGCTCAAGACTAGAAGTATAAGGCCACTGATGAATTTGATCAACGACGTAGTATGAAATCATCCCACTGACAGGCCTACAAGAGGGGTATAACACAAATCTGGTTGTTGATAAAACCATGTGACAAATTAACGGACATTTGTAAGTTCCGACGTCCGACGTCCGAGGTCCACATAAATCTTAGGTCCAATAATGCCGTCCGAGAAGATCTTGGCATTGGAACGGCATTCTTGTCATTGTCCGAAAGGGCTCCTGCTGTTGCTCTTAGTGAATTGTTGTGGAACTCACTGATAGTTCGTACACTAACACCTTTGCATATAAATAATTAGTCCTGTTCCAGCAAAGTCGAAAAAAGGCAACATATGCAGCAAAATATTGAGGAAAAAGAAACAAAAAAGCACCAGATAGTAGAGATCTGATATGGGAACGCAGACAGTTCTCGTTGTAGGGGCGACCGGTAATATTGGCGTCGCCGCTGTTAAGGGAGCACTACAAGCCGGGCGTAACGTATTAGCCATCGTACGCAACCAGAACTCGGCCGACACGCTCATCAAGAACGTTGGAACCACTGAAGATATCACCTTTGTGGAGGCTGACGTTACTTCTGACTCGGGGGTTAAGGAAGTAGTTGCCAAAGTCCGGCAGGGTAAACTGCCAGCTTTCCAGCATGTCTACTCGTCGGGTATGAAAGAAAATTCCGAATTATATGCCATATCCATTGCTAAATCTACTTTCATTGGGCGGAGAGTACGTTACGGAGCCTCTCGAGAGCATTACTACAGACCGTCTGCGCTACAACTTCAACGTCACCTTTGAGGCCAACTTTTGTAAGCGACGACACCTTGCTTATAGCAAGAAGTGCTATAAACTCCGAGAACTGACAATTCTAGTTGCCTATCGCGATACAATTGCGTACTTGCGTGAGCAAGATGACAGCTCCTTCACAATATGCACTGGCTCCCAAGGCGACTTAGCTACGCACCCTTTAGCAGCCATGACGCAGGGTGCATTGTACTCCATGTGCCTTGGTGCTGCCCGTGAGAACCTACACAAGCCCACCCGCTTCAACGAAGTGTACCTGGGTTTCCGCGTTGAACTGGACGAGGATGCGGGTCGGCACAATGTGGTTAGTTCGACAGAGTTTGGAGCTGTATTCAAGGAACTGCTCGACAGACCCGACATCCGGAGCTCGCGTGTGGAAGTGTTGAAGCCTGAAAATATGAAGGTCTTGAAGCATACACGGAGATTCTAGGAAAGACGTTTCCCGATAGTTACGTCACGTAAAGCGGCCAGTCAATCGATTGTCTAGAAAGGAATCTCATTATATCCTGAGACCGATGTTCTGGACATACATTTAACGATGTATACGCAGAAAGGAGTCAACACTGGCGTCACTGACGTGGGTGTTATTATTCCTTGTCTCGTTTGAAGATCCCTACTGTACTAAGGGCCTACTGTACTAAGGGCTGCTACTACTATACGCAGTCGTAGCGGCAATTCGACGATTTACAAACCTTCTACAAAATTGAAGAGTGAGTCTTTTCTAAAGGGCGGAGTTTTGGATGTTTCAGGGGCCTTTGAGAGGGGTAGGACAAGCGATAACGTGGCTTGGCCCATCAGACAGACTTTCACATACTACATTCAGCACATGTGCCGCTACGGCTGCATCCTAACTTGCGATGAAACTTTTATAATTCGCAGTATGCCCAGAGAGGGCGAGTCCAGTAGGTCATTATCAACTGATTTGTTATTACTTTTTACTTACGAAAGTAGGAAACCGTACACAAGACACAAGAAAACTGAAACAAGAGCTTATGAACAATGGCTTGATGGAGTACACCTCCATTCCATGGGATAACCTCAGTAAGTGGGACAGGAACAGCGTCTATGTATGGACGGTGAACTTGGCTTTGTGGTTCGTTCACATCCTAGCAAGAAACAACCTCGGGGCAAGTTAGAGCGATGTTAACTTGGCCGATAAAGTCTTAGTTTTGTTTCAGGCGGTTCAGAGCTGTACCGAATCACCATCAGTTTCTTCGATTTCGGTGGAGGACTATCTCTTTATATAAAGTATTGGTGTATAGATTTTGGTTTATAAGGGATAACCTCCACTGGGTTTATGGTAGCAGATCATGTAGGGTGTAAATTCTAATCGTTGCAAAGTATCAAGGCACGAGCTATCCCAGAATGAAGAGATGGGATAGTTTAAACAAGGTATTGTGTCTGGCTACGATAAGCTGTGTAAGGTATCGCTGATATAAGTCGTGAATAAGGATCCAGAGTCCCAAGATTATGCAGCTTTAAGATTTCTCATTGTCGAGGTATTTCAACCTGTTAGCTATTGTTCTTCTTGACGGTTCTGTACAGTCTTCCGGACAGCTGATCTCCCTTTGAAAAGTATTTCCTCTTCATGGTTCTCGTCCAGCACCTTTACCGCTCCCTCAGCCGACTCTCGATCTGTGGCACCTTGTTCCTGCGTTGTCGCAAGCGTGCAAGATTCGAGCAATTGAGCAGTCTCTTCTAGTGACACAGTATCGTTGCGAGGACCTGACGCTGTGCCACGCCACAAGGATATATATGCACTCGAATCATGCGGCCGTCCGTCGGCTAGCTTCTCAGACAGCATTCGAACAACGTCTGCTCTGATTCGAGTCTTGATGCTTTCCATTACAAGCTTCCGCCTATGGGTGGAATTCTTGCCTTGGTGCGCATACACATCAGGCATCCGCCAGGCAAAATACGCATTTTGGTGAGAGGGCCGAACTTGGACATCAGTTGGGTATTCATCAAAAAAGTATGAGCACAATTTGCAAGGCGGTTTGCTTGACCCGATGAATTTCCAACGATTGAAAAATCGTTCAGGGCGGATTCCACCCTCGCTAGTTTCAAGCCAATCATGCAACAGCACTTCCGCATGCACCACCGGTTTAGGTGCATGGCTCCATAATTCAGAAACCTTACTGTCTATGTCGTGGACAGAAAGCGAGTCTAGCTGTGTTGCGAAGAGATGCAATAACGACTCATCGCTAGACATTCCGTTCATGATCTCAGCAGCTGTCCAAGGGTTTATGGGAAGAATACCGGATGCTGGTGAACTCGACTTTATCATGCGGATCTCAATGTCTGAAAATAACTGAGGCCAGATCGTTGCGACTGTTTCCATCAAGCCCACTGCACGCTTATAGGTAAGCAGTCTGCCCGCGACATGAACAAAATCTGACCAGCATTTCCCTGACATCATGTTATCTTCACGTGCCAAGCGACGCCTGACATCTACAAAGATGTAGGATCCGAAAAAGTTACTTAAAGAAGTAATGAGGTCACATATCATGAAGCGGTTTACTTGCGTGAATCAGCATGAGGTGGGAAGCTCATTCTGGGTAACTTACCTTTTTCAGAGTGACATATGTTAAAACAGGCTTCCAAAAGACCTAGGATCTGGGACATTTCATTTTTAGTCAATTCACCTAAATCTTGTCAGCTCCACGTGTCAACTGCAAAACGACTAAAAAGACCTACTTTCTTGGGTGCTTTCGCGCTCGCAAGCTTCAATGCATTCTTGCAGATGGATTTTGAGCGGCCTCATGTATCCATTCACCCTTTTTTTGCACAACTTAAGCGATGCATACAGGGCCTGAATCCGAAGGCCTTCTCGTTCAGCACTATGTGGTGGCGGAACTGTAGAGAACATATGCAGAATGGAAGTTATACTAGCTTGGATTTCTTCACATCTCGCTTGACTTTGCTCGTTGAAACCGATCACATACTGGACACAATCGGGCAGCTGCAATACAGCACAAGCCGAGATTGCTGCGCCACCAACCTCAGTACAACAGAGGAATGCGACTTTGGAGACAAATGCTCGGAAGAGTGGCTCTAGGCCTGTCAAAGTATCGAATTCCGGGTCCTCTCCTGGTCTTCGTTGTGGGCAAACGGATGTTAAGGCAATTAACAACAAAAGGGGAGGATAGAAACGTCTGACTAGAGCACGCTCTGGAGCGACCAGAAGCGATTGCTGAATTCCTTGTGATTCTAATAATAAGCCAACGTACTGCGATAATCCCTTCGATAGATACTCACCCATATTTAGAAATACCTTGTTCTACAAGGCCGGCAAGTGTTTGTCGATGCAAGTAGTAAAGGCAAATCGTCGACTCGTATTGGGAGCTAATGTGTAATATATCTACCGATCGCGTTGCGACTCGTTCATGAAAGTAGTATAAAAAGCCATGCCATTTTGGAAGAAGCCTCAGAAATTTGGAGCTGAGCAGCGTGGTAGGCCTCAGGCATAATTTGGCTTGAAAAGCAATTGCTGATTGGGTGACCGACGAACTGTTGGTTGTAACAACAGCATGCCCATAACTCATTTGGTATGCCTCGTGCATATTGGCCAATAGGCTCTTGCGCTGACACCCTGTAGCTGTAGTCACAAACAAAAATTGCATCATTGATATCCTGTCGCACTTGCAAGAGCCCAATCATATTGGCCTTATTAAGCATGAGCACAATTTCCCTCTGCGGGATGGGAGAAATACGAGTCTGAACTTAAAGGCACTCTCATCTCAGTACTTTACTTTCTGCTTATTATAATTCATTTTATCTAAGTTTCATACAGCCAAAATACTGTAAGTTTACAAATATACAACACCTTGTCTACATCCGCTTCAGCACTAAATGTGTTTAACCAATTCTCTGACGTCGCTTTACAGAATATAATCCCTCAGTTGATTCTTGCTGCGTCCCTGGAATGCTTGTTAGCAAGTATCATAAGAAAAAGAGATGGAAGATCGCTCAACGATTGCCGGGGGGGGACTGGCCCAGTACGTATCGTTGCGCGAACTTGAGCTCCATCCATCATCTGACGCAGCTGCTCTACCCAACCGTATCAATCCGTCTGATCAAAGCGGCGAGCATTAGTCTCCAACCGCTGTGCCGAGTAGCCCAGATTTATCTGGCATTGGACCTTATGATCAGACCCCACCAAACGAATACGGCGCGTGTATGGTCAATTCAGTCAACAGAGCGTCGGGTAGAGGCAATGGAAAGCGACGAAGAAATTCACAGCGTTTTCAGGAACACAAGCTGCCTCCCAGTCACCATTACGCCTATGGCAGTAAACTTACAGGATACTTTTGTAAATATCCAGAATGTAAGACTCCTGGCAAATCATACAAACTACCAAGCCTTGTGAAGTGAGTCCAACATCCAATTCCTCACGAACGCAGGTTGACAATATAGGAAACACGCTCGCAATCACTACACGCCGGTTACATGCCCACTTTGCGCAGAACGAACGGCGGAACAAGGGGACATGGAACGGCATGTTCGAGTTCATCACCCCTCTCTTGCGGCGATTTTGGGTATCTCTGGCAAATATTTGCATTGTTCTATTTGTACCAAGACTATCTCAAACAGCAGGAAGGACAACTTCAAAAGGCATATGAGTGACTCGCACAGGCTTGAGATTGACGAACAAGGACGTTGGGTGCCAATTGCAGGATGACCAGGGAACTTCAAGATGTTTTTCTTTCTACTCTTCTCTTCCAATTATGTATTGCATTTGTCTCCTAAAGGTCTCTCATTTTAGCTTCACGCAAGGTAGTCTTATGCATATTGCTTATCACTTAGTAAGGGACTGAAGAGCTTCAAGGATTCACTCTGGAGAGCTACTCTGTCACGCCTTCTGATCTGTCTCTCAAGATCCAGTAGTAGATGGCAAGTCTCGGCTTTTACTATGATTACTAGCCAACAACTGGAGGATCGATGGCCGAGGTATCTTGGAAATCGAGTTCATTTTTCTGAGCTCTGCTAGGACCGAATCTTTAACCCCCCCATTGATGACATGATGGGATTATGACCTCTATCATCGAAAATACTAGGACCTTTGCTGGAGTTTTTTTTTTTTGAATCTCCCACTCTACAGGTGGTCGACTCGATTTTCGCAAGAGGCAGAATTGTATTTAGGCAATGCGCTAACCTACTTGGAAACCGTCATCATTGGACAATGATAGAATGGAATTTGGGAGTTAAAACTTGGTAAGGGTGTATTATAGCTAACAAAGTGCATTACCAGTTAACGTATTGATCAGAATTTTTGTAACAGTTAACTCAAAGCTCAACTGCTACAGGTAGTAGCGTGTAGCGATTAGTCAGTGACAGCGCCACAACGGTGAAGCAGGAAATGTCAAGCCACAACGCCTCGGTGGCAATGGTCCACAGGAAGGTTAAGCGTAAAAGAGGCTGGCTAGCGGATTCCAAGAAGAGTCGTCTCCTGTGTAACATCAACTGTCGAAATGGAGGGTAACATATGGACAGGACTCTGGTATTAGCAAGAACAAAGGTTTACAGGAATTTTAGTATAAAGCTCAGAGACTTAATGGTATGACCTCTTAAATTGAATCAAAGTGGCTACTGGCGCGCATCTAGTGTTCTGTTAAGTGAGAATCTATTGAACCTATGAGACGACGCCGGTTAGAACTTGACGTTAAGCTCTGTTCCCTTGTTTGTCAATTGTTATGTTCGCGACACATCTGGTTGAGATATAGCTCAATTTGATTATAGTTCTTGGGGCTTGTGAAAGAGCACCTCCCTATCTACCAGCTGGGCTAAATTGTTTTCAAGCCAGCGAAGGAGATGCCTCGAGGTCACTTGTGCCCTCAATTTCGTAAGAAGAAAATTGCCTACCGGGAACCTTCTTCTGAAACATAATGTCTAACTGTTCATAAGTGTGACCCTTCGTATTTGGAACATCAAAATAGAGCACCACAAAATAGATAGCTGCCATGCCAAAGAATATCCAGCCGATGTTTCCGCCCATGTTAGCCTGGTCTTTATTGAATAGGTATGGCAGGATGATTTGCCAAATAGTCGACACAATGGATGAAAAGGCTTGGCCTAGTGCTAGAGACTTGGCACGGAGGTTAATAGAGGACACCTCTCCAGCGACGCTCATGGATGCTCCAACTGCAGGTCCGTAGGAGATACTGGGAAACGCAACTGCAATGCCAATGACGGTGAGTGTTGCTGGTGTACGTGTCATGGTGCCGGCAATGCCCATAGCTAAGTACATAGCGAGACAGACACTGACTCCAAAGAACATGAGCGTCCGATAATTGAACTTCGACATGGCTAATACGTTCAAGACCGCAGATACGACACCACAACTGACAGCAATCTGCAGGATCATGACTGTGGTATGGTTGTCCATGCCAGTCTGGTTGAGAAAATATGGCGCATTGGAGGAGAGAACAGTGCCAACGATCTGGGGCATATACATGCAGATAAGCAGTATGCGTGTACGTCGCAAATTGGTGCCACGGAATAGTTGAGCATACGATGTCTTCTGGACCGCAAGTCGACGTTCGGTTTCGATGGAGTGCTGTATCTGGACCAATCGGGCATCAATTGCGTCCTGATTCGATGAAAGGCGAATCAGAGCGTGTCGTGCTCGATCATGTTTGTCCTTCAAAGTCAACCAATACGGTGACTCAGGCATAAAAGGTAGTCCCAGCGCTAGTAGTCCAGGGAAAGTCCAAGCCGCAGCGAACACAACACGGAAAGCCCAATCGTTCATGATAGAGATTCGACTGAAGGTTGCTGAGATTGCAAGCAATAGTCCGAGGTTCTGTATGTTGATAGCGGTTAGGCGAGTGCGAAGCCATTGAGTCTAGTGCAAAACCACTCACCAGCATAATTGCATATGTCGAAAGCGCAATACCTCGCAGAGGCAATGGTGCGATCTCCGAAACCCAAGTCTGAGAACCAGCTAGGATTAGACCCATCGCGAAACCGGAAGTCATTTTGCCACCAAGGAACTCCGCCGGAGTTTTTGAGACAAATGTAAGTGCAATGCCAGCTACCGCGATAATGATCGAAGCAAGAAACACAGATCGCCGGCCGAATCGGTCTTGACAGTAACCTGCCGAAACAGAGCCAAGCATAGTTGTGACATTGTACAGCGAGCTCCAAAGAGATTGCCAGTAGGCTGGAATAATGAGTTCGCCATTAACATTGACAGAAAACCTCATCCTATCAAGAGACCCGTAAGTATCACAATGTATGCAACGATAAAGTCAGCGTGTACTACTTACTGAAACGCCGGCATAGCTAAGCAAACTGACATTGCCAGGTTCTCGTATCCCACCATCAAAGGGCCAACTGTAAAGATGATAAGTCTTTTACTTCCAAAGGGAAAGTGCAGAAAGAAAAGGAACGGTATTACGAACTATTAGCCCACAGTGTCCACAGAACAATCTTTGGGTTAGCTTTGAGGCATTCCCAGGTTGTCTCTGAGTCTTCTTGGATTACGATATGCTCGTCGTGGACTGCTCCAGATTTCCCATCGAGGATCTCATCATTATCGCGGGCCATATCGAAGGTCCCAGGGTAGAGGTAAGATAATTAGTATTGGATTCTGCTTGTATAGAAAAACATGGAGTCAGTCTCGCAATATGTGTCGCCTTGAACTTTCGAAGCTCCAATGTTGCCAGGCTCGCTTTACTTTATAGGATGCTTAATGCTATCATTGTGATTCATAAGAACCTTGGGCCTTATGCCGTCGGCATTTCCGACCCCAGATTCTCCGCACCTCATCTTCCCCATGGGGATTTACCATAGTGGCCCTGTCAGATGAGCTAACGCGAAAAACCCTGCGTTACACAGATCTAGGCGATACGTTCTAGACTTGCCCTCCGATAGAAATGGCAATGCATCCGAGTAAACATTGACTGAAACGGCTATTGACATCTTTCACCTGGGCCCCAAAACTTATTATGTCATTGACTATCAAGGTGCGATTAGACATGACCAGCTCCTCTCAGCCATTGCATGCACCGAGACATGGATATTGGTACAGTGAATCACATTGCCCAGGTCGATGCCAATCGCTATGTGCCGGGCCTTTGAATCAGCCGAGGCTGGGATTTCGGGTTGAGATAAGCCGGGTTGCGTGTGCTCGGGATGTCTGTTCCGGCCCGAGCTCGGATGTTCCGATTGTACTTTGTTAACGTAACCTTCGACTGTGGCCATCATTTTATCTCGGAGACTTGCGGTTGGGGAACTCTATGAGCTCGGATCTGTGTGTAAGCAGGAATAGACAATTAACCACGATCTATAACAAAAGGCAGCATCAATTTACTTCATCGGGTTTCAAGAATACCGCAAGATCTTCAATAACCGCCAAAGCACTTAATCTTTACTTCAACATGGGTTCCCTACCATCGACCGATGATGACTTCTGCTCTTTACTCTCTAAACTCACACTCCAAGAAAAGATTACGCTCTTATCCGGTCAAGACTTTTCTACAATTGCTGGTGTTTCAAGACTGAACATCCCGCCAATCAGGGTAAGTCATCACTCTTAAGCGACTGCTTTGCAATATTGAAGTCAAAATAGGTCGCTGACTCGACCTCTGGCATTCGACCTTCGGGCATTGAAGCGAACCTCACAACCGCGTCCTTCCCCAACACAACCTGTTATGGATCAACATGGGATTCGGAACTAATGTTCCGTGTTGGCACGCATCTTGCCAAACAAGCGCGAATGAAAGGAGCCCAAGTTGTCCTTGGGCCAACCATCAACATCCACAGAGACCCTCGAGCTGGCAGAAACTTTGAGTGTTTTAGTGAGGACCCACTGCTCTCCGGAGAACTGGCTGCCGCGCTTGTTAACGGCGTCCAGTCTTTGGGTGTTGGATCCTGCCCGAAGCATTTCGTGTGCAACGACTCGGAGACCTTGCGACGATACTATAATGTGCAAGAATCAGTGGATAGCCGCGTGCTGCGAGAGGTTTATCTTGCAGCATGGCAGCATCTATTACGTTCATCTAATCCTGAGGGGATCATGACTGCGTGAGTGAACCACCACTGGATGAGATTGATCCTGGACTGACGAGGAGAAGATACAACAAGGTTGATGGACAATTCTGTAGCCAAAACTCTTCTTTGACGCAACGCGTCTTGCGAGACGAATGGAAGTTCAAAGGCCTTACTATGTCAGATTGGTTCGGCACTCACGCGACAGCTGAGCCAGTCAAGGCCGGCCTGGACATCGAGATGCCCTTTCCTGTTTTCAGAGGAGACAAACTCCTGGCAGCAGTAAAATCGGGATCGGTCGCAGAGACTGAGATTGATACTTTGGCCTTGAGAGCTCTGGAACTTCGCAATCGGACCCGAGCTGCTCTGGAGTATACCGACGAACGGTCTGAAGTGGACGAGGAGACGAACAAACTTGCTCGAGAAGTCGCGACAAGCGGAATGGTCCTTCTGAAGAATGAGAATAATGCCTTGCCGATAAAAGCAGAGGAATCTTCGCGAATAGCTGTCATTGGCCAATATGCTTCCGACCCCGTGATTACCGGAGGTGGCAGCGCATCGTCTATACCCCAATACCGACACTCGCCTTTGGATATCCTGATGAAGAGATTGCCCGGTATGGTGCAATATTCTCCGGGTGTGCGAACTCGAAGGATAATCCCTATTGCGCCACGCGAAAAGCTCACATCGCCTGAAGAGAGGCCTGGTGTTCTCGTTAGATACTATAACGCGGGGGACCCCAAACCAGTGCTTGAGGAGTTCCAGGAGGAAGCCAATGTTTGGATGCTCGGCGATTTTGACAAGAAAGGGCTGAGGCCTGTTGGTTCTCACCTCGAGATGCTGGCCAGGCTAAAACCAGAAACCTCTGGTAGTCATACATTGGCCGTCAGATGTACAGGTGCATTCTCTTTGTTTCTCAATGGCCGTCAAGTGCTCTCAGGCCAAGAAGCGAATGTCACAACCGAGCAATTCATATTCAACCATGTCTTGTTAGAATCTCGGGTTGAAGTCTCTCTGGATGCCGGGGTTACGTACGACATTTATTTGCATATGGCGGGCCCTACGAAAATGCAAATAGGTGAGCCTACTCCATATGCTGCGGCCTTATGTTTCGAAGAATATTCTTCCGAAGATGATGCAATCGCGGAGGCTGTTGAGATGGCGCGATCTGCCGACGAGACTGTTATCTACGCCGGGAGGAATGATCAGTACGAATCGGAAGGCTTCGATCTGGAAGATATCCGCATGCCGGAAAACCAGACGAAGCTGATCAAGGCAGTAGCAGCAGTTGCAAAGAAGACGATCCTGGTCATGCACTGCGGAAATCCGATTGATGTCAGTGCTTTCGTCGACAGTGTGGATGCTGTTCTTCTTGCTCATTTTCCTGGTCAAGAAGGTGCGGCCGCGACTGTAGAGCTCCTCTTGGGTGATGTCTGTCCCAGCGGACGGCTTGCGACGACGTGGTTTAAAACCTTGCAAGACTGCCCCAGTTACGGGAACTTCCCTGCCCAGGAGTCAGGAGATGGAGATCCATGTCTCAGATACGCTGAGGGCGTTGCAGTTGGCTACCGTGCTCCAGACTGCAAGGATCGAGTCAGGTGGCCCTTCGGATATGGCTTGTCGTACACAACATTTAACTACAGCAACCTGAAAGCTTTTGTGGATGAGACATCTGAGCCCCGAAAACTCAAATGTGTTTTGGACGTCCAAAACACAGGCACAGTGTGTGGAAAAGAGGTTATCCACGTTTTTGTGAAGCCATGTGAAACAACGAAGGTATGGAGACCAGAACAAGAACTCAAGGGATTCACCAAGGTTTTTCTGGAGCCTGGTCAGAGCCGACAGGTTGAGGTGCATATGGACTTGGACATGGCCTGCAGTTACTGGGATGATCAAGAGAGGACTTGGAGACTCGAAGCAGGTGTGTATGGAGTCGTTGTGGCGGATCAGGTGGCAAGATTTACCATTAGTAAGAGCTTTACATGGAATAAGCTATAACGATCGGTAGATGTTATTTATCTTGAATAGAAACATTGTCATTTGTTCCAACTTATGCTGTACAGTAAAATATAAGCGCCCAGGTCCATCTCGGTGACAGAATAACTGAACGCCGTCATCCCGGGCTATCTACATTAGACATGCAAGGATACTCGATTAAAACATAGTGTTACTGACTACTATACCTAATCGTTTCCTTTGTTTAGTTTTACTTTTGGCAAAAAGGGCCCCGGGAGCAAATTTAGTTGTTAAAAGTCAATGATATAAGTAAACGTCAAATAAAAGAAAATAGGCTTTTGCCCAAGAATGTAGTTTAACTGATACTGCACGGAGGATGTTGAAAATACCGTAATGACCTTTGTCCCCCTCTAGACTGCGACCTTTGCGCCTCTCGTGAGGCTGTCCTCGGCCTTACCTCCCTTTCAATATTGTCCACACCCAATGATGGAGTTTCGAAAAGAAACGCGCTATCCAGTTTGTTGAAGCCAGGGTAGAACTACGGCCTACTGTAGCGCAAGGACTATTAACGTGTTCTCTGACGAGCGCATCGTGTACTTCCTGATACGCATCATAGCCATACAACCATGGCTGGACCTCAGGACACGTCCATCGACTTGGAAAGGGTGCCTTCAGTTCTCTTTTCCCTAGCTGGGACAAGAAAATCTCGTCTCTTTTCTCTTGATCTGGTCCATCAAGCATATGGAACGATTCTCTCTGTGCAGAAATAACGTGTCAGTATGCTACTGTCTGCGATTGAAAGGCTGGATAAACCTGATCCTTTTTCTTACCTGTTTGAATGTTTCCCGCACGATAGCTTCTCCGCGACTCTTCCGCAATTGTTCATAGAGTTTCAACATTCTTGGTATATCCCTCTGCGACTCCACAGCGCCTAGCAAAAGTCCGAGCACAGCACCGTCCTCGATTGCTGAGTTTGCACCTTGGGCTAAATATGGAAGCATAGGATGGCATGCATCCCCACTTGATCATGTTAGGACTCCGTGTTGATATATTCCTGGAGATAGCTAAGACTTACACGAAGACCAAGTTCGATTGTGGGCTTACCCAATGCTCCATCTCGTCATCTGCCGATCTTAGTTAGATTAAAACAACGGTACAGGCGCAGGACGTGAGTCTTACGATGCATCAACTTCCATCGGTCAACCTCAGTGACAAGATCAAGGAAGCGAAGTAGTATTGGATCCCAGCCTTGAAACAGCGCTTTCATCTGGTCCACAGATCCGGGAAGCCTACTGACACCTTGAGGTAGGTCATCAGGCACAAGGAGAACAATATTATACATATTTCCGCCTCGGAGGGAATATCCCACGGCATGTGCACCAGGACCGATCCAGAAATGGCATGAGCTGTTCCGGACCCAGTCAATCAACTCGGGATCTTTGATGTCCTCCAATTTTAGAACAACGCGGTAGGCAAGATCACCTGTAGGCTTGGGCGCATCTTTAGTAGTAAGGAAGGCACCACGACAACGTGACCACAAACCATCGGCAGCGATAATTAGATCAGCCCTTGCCCTGGTTCCACTCTGCGTGGTGATTTCTGGAATGTCGAAGTTGATGTTTGTAACTTTCTGCGATAACTTGAGCTTGGCACCGAGTTGCTGCGCCCTCTCCAGTAACGCAGATTGGAGATCCACTCGGTGCGCATCAACAAAGGGAGCGTCGTACTTCTCTCGAATGTTTTTGTCAAAATCTTCTTCCAAAGCGAGAATTTGGCCCGAATAGCGATGAACAGCTAGACGAGTGGGCTCAGCGACTGAATTCCAGAATTTCTCGGATAACTTCCATCGGCGCAGTAGACGAGATGAGTTGGGTGTAATTTGTAGTCCTGCGCCAACCTTGTGAAATATTAAAAATCCGTCGGTTATGTCATGGCTCAGCTTCCATCACTTACCTCTTGAAGCGCAGTCGCAGATTCAAAGACGGTGACCTTATGCCCCGATAATGAACATGAGACAGCCGACGCAAGGCCACTCAACCCAGCACCCACAATGATAATGTTGAGGGACACAGGGCTTTTTCTGTGGTCGAGACTAGAGTGTCCGTGATCGTTCATGATAGTAAGTCGTATGAAGAACCTTGATATGCAAAGGCTGTGCTGGTTGCCGTACGAGATACTCAGGGTCGCGACTGTCAGCGTAGTAGGTGTATATCAGTACGTGTTGGCATACTTCTGTATAGAGCAGGTGATTCGGTCGGGATTCCAAGATCTACCCTACATCAGACTTTCCCACTCGGACGTAGATCTGGCCATGTTCCGAGCTCGGACTTCCCAGCACCAACATCGGCTGTTCTTGTCCGGTAATTCCGAGCCCCCTGTAGCCGACTCCGCAAGCTTGATCTCGGATGGCACGGATAGAAAACCCCAATTTCGGCTTCTCAACTCGGCTTTTGGGTTCTAACTGAATGAGGTCAAGCGCCATCCGGCAGCATACAAGGAAAGCGAAGGAGAAATACCAGACATTCTACATCGAGAATCAACCGCTGTCTGTTTGCAGCATAGCACTTTCATCGCATCACATCGGCTACCAACTTTATCTTTACAATGACTCCTCAAGGTCCTTTCCGGCTCATGACGGTCAATACAGCACCAGAGCGAGCCAAGCGCGTCATTGGCGCCATGGTAGAGAATCTCAAAGAAAGCTACATTATTGAATATGTCGTCAACTCAGAAAGTAAGTCTCTCCCGTGGTTAGATCGCTTTAGAAAGTCTCTCGTATCTCGATGAACTTCTGGCAAAGTGAAAAGGCTAATTGCGTTGGGTTCAGGAGTCGAAGACGTTGGACCCTTAATCAAGCAACATCGTCCTGATGTCTTGGTAAGTCACGATTCCATCGTAAGAATGCAGCTTAGCATATTCACATTTTGAAGTTCACTGCATCTATGTGGACACCAGAGCAGAGTCAGGAGATCGAAGCAATTGCTAGAACGATTATTCCCGATATCAAGTTCCACGCAATTCCCTACGGCCTTCAGGTGGCGAAGGGTCCAGACGCTATCGTTGAATATCTCACTGATCAAGTCCCAACACTACTAGAGAGCTGAGATGTTAGGTAAAATACACTGGAGATACAGCTTAATAGACCAAAAGATATTCTAGACTTTAGAAGAATAAATTTCCATGATATGTTAGCACAATAATTACAATCGCATCTTAATTGATCAGTTACTACTGATTGGAATGTGAGGGTAGAGCGTAATATGGTTGCTTTACCTAGAACTGTTAATTTTAAGCCCCGAAACCGTTTCATGGCGGCATTACATGTTTGTCTACTGCGTAGAAGGTCATCTACTGTGTTATATTCCTTTTAGAATCAAACTTCCACTCGCCCTATCACCATAGCACAAGGAACACTGCGAGTTATAGACCTGCACTCTCATGATCTTTATTCTCACTTATGAACTAGTTTCCCAGGTCCTGCTTCGACACGGATTCGTTTTCAAACGTGTTTACCAGTGTACCAATATGAGGCAGGATCTCAACAGAAAACTCATCACCGTCGCTAATTGTAACTTTGGGCTTGCGACCGACTCCGACTCCAGCAGGTGTACCAGTAAGGATTACAGTCCCAGGCGGGAGTGTTGTACCTTGTGATAAGAAACTCACGAGGGTAGGTATATCAAAGATAAGATCACTGTTCGAGAGGTCAGGACTCTTCTCACGAAAAGCAGATTTGTCAACCCAGAAGATTTGAACTTACTCGATATGGCTGTCTTGTAAGACTTGAGCGCCTTTCAGACCACGCATGCGAAACTTTGAAGGATCGGGCATGATTTCTTTAGAGATCAGAACTGGTCCTAATGGACATGATCCATCAAAGCCTTTAGAGAAACACCATTGGGATTGAGCGAACTGGCTGGTGCGGCTGGATACATCGTTGGCTGCCGTGTAGCCCAGAATGTAATCCATTGCTTCGTCCTTGGACACATTCTTGGCCGACTTGCCTATAATCACCGCTAGCTCGGCTTCGTAGTCACCGCAGTCATCAACCTGTGTCAGTTTGGGTAGAGGAGTGACAGAAGGCCAGGGGTCTCCAATTGAGGTACTAGGCTTTCTTATAGTATCAGTTAGTTTGCTGTCAATATGTACTCGTCATCAACTGTACTGACAGAAAAACAGTGGGAATGGTGGGTAGATCTAAGCCAACTTCGGCAGCATGATTCTTATACTTTATCTAGTTAGTCGGGCGCACAATGGTTGTAGTAAAGACTTATCTCACGTTGAGCCCGATACACCGAATTGTGCCGACCTCACTGCTGGCCAAAGGCGAAAGAAGACGACTAACAATCGCCGTATCTCCCGTCTTTTGTCCTGGGTCCAAGACAGAACGACCGGAGAAGACGTATGCCTTTACCTCATGGTTCTGGTAGAGCGCCATGCCAACGTCGACATCATCTTGTTGCGGTTGGCCAATGAGAACTTTGGTAGGGTCTGCGACCGGGACAAAGCGCACCAGACCTATGAACAGTATTAGTATGATATGATGGCCGCGTAAAACAACACATACGTGAGAATCGGGGCAGTGCCATAGTAGGTCTGCTTGAATAAGTATGACTGAAAGGATACAGGCAAATTCACCAACAGAAGGCTGCAGCTTAATATAGAGGTAATCAATCGGTTTCCTCTGGAACGATAAACCTCATTCAGGCATACTCTCATCTAGTAATACCTTCTTGTTCCCATGCTTTCCTTGCCCTAATCTTACCGCACTGAACTCGTCGAGTCGCTTTGATTCCGAACTCGGCGTTCCCCGCCGACTCGGAAGCAACATGTCGGCCATGGAATTGCCGGAGCTCGGCCCGATAGTTCTTGCTCGACCACAGCAACCATACCACTTGTGAAGTTAATCAAGTCCACAATCTCGAATGGCACTAGTGAGTACATAATCACCCTGGATTTGCTTTGGGGTTGCTGCCGTCTCCCAGGTTGGTACGTTCAACCATAGCCCTGTTCAGCGTTACATTTACATTTTGTCAAAGCATTGTTCAGTTCCCATTGCAAGTTAAAATTTTCCAGGCACTCATGGAGTCACTAGATGGCAGCGATGCTGCGGCCTACCGCCAATTCCTCCCGGACCTCACTACCCCGAGGTTCAATACCATGAAGAAGCAGAATGCACATGAATATGCGCAAGCGTTTCTGAACAGTGGAAACCCGCCTTGGCTGCATGGACTATATCAACATTGGATTAGTCTACTCGAAGAGCCATTCAAGGGAATTACCAACGACGGTAAGCATCAGCGATGCAACGCAATGGATGTTTCAATGGTCTAAACAGACGATAGGCCATGTTCAACCTGGACTCTTCAACCTGCAAGATGAAGAAGTTCCTATTCTCGACATAACCAATGCGGCCAACGCTGTTGTTGAGGCATCCACCAAAGAGCAGATTTCGCGAATGATTCATCATATTGATTCACCCGAGTGGCGAACATGGTCAAATCCGGAATTCCTACTCAGTGATAAAGGTATTCGATTGGATGAAGTCAGTAAAACCGTTCGTGATCGTGTGATTGGGCTTTTAAAAGCAACGTTGTCTGTCCAAGGGTACGAAAAGGCAGTCGCCGCAATGCGCATTAACGGCTTCCTTGGCAACTTAGTCGAGTCTCGTACGATAATGAACGAATTCTCCTACAACTTCGTGCTCTTTGGAAGGCCTCTAACAGACCAACCATGGGGCTTCTCATTTTATGGACACCATCTTTGTCTTAATGTCTTCTTATACAAGAGTCAGATGGTAATATCGCCCTGGTTCACAGGGGCAGAGCCAAATTTAATCGACGACGGACCGTACAAAGGAACGAGAATTTTGGACATCGAAGAAAGGTTAGGCTTGCAACTAATGCAAAGTCTCAACGCCTCACAACAAAGCCAGGCCCAGATCTACAAAGATATGCACGACAAAGCGATGCCTGAAGGACGATGGAATCATGACGACCAGAGACACCTCTGCGGTGCATACAGGGACAATCGTGTTGTCCCATACGAAGGAATCAAAGTGTGTAACATGGACGACTCACAGAAATCCATTGTGGAACAGATATTCGAGCAGTACCTCCTTTATCTTCCTGACAAAGCCCGCGAAATCAGACTTGGTAACATTCGTCATTGGTTCCATGAAACATACTTCTGCTGGATCGGAGGGTTCGACGATCAAGACCCATTTTACTATCGACTCCAGAGCCCGGTAGCGATAGTAGAATTTGACCACCATTCTGGTGTGTTTCTCACCAACAGTGAACCAGCCAAGTTCCATATCCATACTCTCCTACGCACCCCAAATGGAGGTGATTACGGTATGGCGCTACGGCCACTGATACCTGGACGGGAACAAGGGTTTATGTGGAGGCAAACGCCATGAGAATTGACTGGAACATGATATAGAGCCGGTATACATAGTAGCCTTATGGACATGCTTACTCGGGTTGAGCGTTGTGATCAAGGTTCTTGTACAGTTCGTCAAAGACAGCTTCCATCTCCCCAAGTGGAAAGTTCAAGAATTCAAAGCCAGTCAACCCAAACTAGATGAGTATCAGTGAGATAGTTCTACGTGATATGTACAGTGACTCACATCTAAAGGATTCCATGAACCGGGTGTAGGAGCTTGTTGGACATTTTCCATTGCCGTAGTGTCTAGCATAGGGTCATCCGAGTTTCCGTTGGGGGCGGTATTGAGCTCTCGTACAAAGCGTCGAATAACCTCTGCAGCATTTCGAGCGACAATAGACTCGTCCATAACCTCCAGAATCTCGATAGCCGTCTCAATTAAGGCAAGCGTGCTTGTGGTCGAACGTTGCTTTGTTTGCGACTCGTAAAGGAGGAGCACTGAAGCTGCAATGGTAATGTATGTTGTGTTATACCACCTGGCGCTCTTTTGTAAGCACCTGCACCTCTTATAACTAATGAAAGCAAAACCCACCATGTCCGAAAGTAGGTGTGAACCTTGTAAGCTTCATAGACGATCTCGATGGTCTTCTGGGCTGAAGATATGCATTTCTCGACCGCCGCCATGAACTCATCAGATGGTTGAAGTCGCTCTCGTGCGTAATAGGTCACGAACGGCCGGAAGAGAAGCATCCTTACATTGTGATATCCTATGGTGGGTAAGTCAGACTGAAAAGAAAGTGCAACGTTACTGCTCACGTAGTTCGAGAACAAGTCTTTGCTTCCGTCGCCAATCAGGTTCTCTCAAAGAGGCACCTCGTCGTTGAGGTAGAGCATCGACCCAACTATCCATCTCACGTTCTATCTCGCATGCTAGACCAATAGTCTCTGGAGTTGGTAGCTGGGAGTGGTAGATTCCGATGGACACTTTGCGCATAATACGACCGAATTGCACCATTGCAGAGATGATGGCGTACTCAGAATCATCGACTGGGGGCATCACACGGTTGTGGTACTCGTCTTGCCCCAGTGTGTCAGGCCGACCGAGGAGAAAGCTCATCTCACTAATGATCGGTTAGCCCATGATCAAGTAGCTTCCGGGGAGTGGAAGAAAAGTACGGACATTTCCAACGAGTAGATGCCCCTGTATTAACTATTGTGTCAGCATAAGTCGAAGATAGTAGCGAAAGAATTGGTTTTACTAACCACCATATTCTCGACATACTCATGCAAGTCTTTGCATTTGCATTGGGTGTTTCACGATTCATTCCCGTGGCTAGACAGGAACGTATTGCCCAGCCCAGATACATGTAAGCGACTGCGTATGTAGTCAGCGCGTTGCCCAGCTCATTATTCATGGTGGATTGTAAAAGGATCTCTCTACTCACGATTTGGGTTGAGTTCGTTCTGGCATACTTTTGCCTAGACACAGAACACAGGTCAGCTCTCTTTATCCGCAATGCACACATATTTACTTACCATAACGTAGAAAGCCTGTATGGTCTCTACTTTACTGCTGAACTGGATTTCATCCAGAATAGTTTGGGCTTCGGCAAATAGTTTTCGACTCCATTGAAAGCGGTTCAGTCCATCCAATGTACTTTCGTTCCAGGTCCGAGTCAAGGCACCCAAAGACAAAACACTCAAGTAAAGTGCGACGAAGTGAGCGTCACTGTAGTCGGTGCCACGCCATAGTTGGTCGGCACGGGACAAGAAATCTTCCTTGTCGATTATTGGGTGAACATAGTGAATTCCCCCAAAATAACCCTCGATGAATGTGTTGGCACGCTTCGAATAGAATCCGTTTGTAGCGAGAGCAGCTGTCAGGTCGGAGGTGAAATTTCGCCTTGAAACGAAACTCGGATTATGCAATACTGACACAAGTGAGAATGCTTTGCGTTCCGTTGGATTTGATGGAGCCGCGCGTTGCTCTCGAAGTTTTTGCAGGCTGCCTAAGAAGGACATTGAAGAAGTATTGCCATGGTACTCGATACCGTTCGTATGCTGGTTGACCTCGGCAATCTCACTCTCCTCGCTAGGCGAAGCTCCTAGAGCGTGTGTTTCGTCACTAATTGACGTTGGTAGCAGCCGGGTTCTAGTTGAGACTGGAGATTGAAGTCCAGCTAGATCTGGTATAGGAGTTTGGGAGATGGGTGTATGAGTTAGTTCGCTGGGTTGAACATGGATTTTGAGTTGTCCAGGCTCATTACTGGCATCACTTCAACTTGGCCTCAGCATATAGTTCACAGTCGACGAGAGGATTAATCACGTACCTCACCAGCGATGCCTGGTCATTTACTACTCGATAGCCTCTACCATACTTGCATTCAGCTCCGCTACCTACATAGATGTACTGTCAGATAGAATTGCGGTCTAAACCAGGCGATAACATACGCTTGCAGTGACTGCATGGTTGGGCTTCTGAGCACTTGTACTTCTTGGAGCGACATCTCTCACATGCGAGGACTGCCCGTGGGTTCCGCCGCCTTTTGACAACGGGCGCGGACGCGTCATTTTCCTGTCGCGTGTCCATGGCTTGGTGAAGGTTAAGCTTTGTTGCGGATTGGATGGGATGAGTTCTCTGCGATAAGATCAAGTAACACAATGGTTTGTGGACAGAATGACCATGCTAGAGACTTGGGTAGTGAATTGGGAAAGAATTAGGCCGGACGGTGGGAGTGGCAATGGTAATACCCGCGCACAGCATCCGAACCGTAGTAGCCCAAACCCTGGAGTGCGGGGAACTTTAGCACGCTTTGACGTGGGACGCCCTGTAAACAGCATCCTTGATCCATTTTACTCATTGAATCAATCAGAGCGATAATGATGTACCACATTGAATCACATAACGACTTTTTTTTCCTTCCCTTGGTTGGTTGATGTTATGATGAAGATTCAGCTTTTAGATTGTTCGCGTCTCAAGGAACCTGCCAAATTCTAACACTATACCTGCATTTACTTATCCCCTTTCAATACCCAACTTCTTGACCACAGTCTCAAGTTTCGACTCGTCCAGGACAGGAGCCTCATCGGGGAGGACGAAGCTTTGACAAGGTGCGCCCGCCTGCTGGACCAACTCCTCTATGCCCTGCCCATCTGTAAATGACCATACACGGACGTATCTTGACCCAAACTCGAGCTTAAAAGATTGTCCTGCCGCAATCATGACTGTCTCACCCTCGTGGAGAGTTATCCATTCCGAATCACCCTTGAGATTTACGCGAAGAGCACCTTCTTGTACACAGAGGCAGTGGTCCACCGTCGGAAAGGCCACGTATTCCGAAAACAAGGAGGAGCTATATAGACTGGATGACTCAATGCTTGAGATGGCGAATTTTCCTGCGCTCTCTTTGGTCGTAATGAAAGGCCGTGACATGACACCTCCAGCCATCCAACGAGGCCCGGTGTTGGCGCGAAGAAAATATGGTTTCAATTCTGCAGACGGGAAAGCATTTTCGGTTCCTTCCCACTCGCCCAATGCAGGAGGATCATAATCTCTGACAAAATGCACGTCAAAATCCTTGGGAGCTGACATGACTTTCGGTATCACGTGGGACTTGAGATCACGATCATCATGCTCTGGTACCAGGATGCCTTCAAACGGTTCGCTAACATAGCGGAAAAAGTCAATCCAGTCTCCAGGTACGACTAGACCCAGTGTTTCCGTGTGAGGGCCAAGTAATTCTGGGTTGTGAATAACATTCTGGTCTATCATCAGTTTCTATGTGGATGGCGAAGACACAAAGCAAATCAACTTACAGGGGGTACGTAGGCAAAGTCTCCAGGGCCCATTATACGGCATTGTTCGCCATTCCAGAGCTTCAAGAAGCCCTTGGTTACCATGAAGACGTCGTGGGCTTCTTTGTGGTAGTGGAATCCTGGCGCGTCGGAGAGAACAGCACCGCTTTGGAAAACTGACATTCGGCCATCGGTCTGTTTGGCCGACGCAAGAATTCGGAATGTTCCTTTGCTTCCAGGTATAGAAAGGCGTTCTCCCTCCAGCTGCTGGATAATATAGCTGGTGCGAGACGGCGGCGGCGTTGAGTGGATAGGAATAGTCATGTTGGCGGATATGTGAATAAGTCTAGAATAACGATACCATACAGACAAGTCTTGGACAGCAATTATATCATATAATAAGCCTTACACGAAAGTAGAGACTTTGACAGAAGAGTCTCGGGGATGGAACAATGGACAGTACGCTGAAGTGTCAGATTTGGTTAGGGTCGGTACTTGCCGTGCCAAGGTCCGAACGGGTTGATGATGGATTCTCGGGAATTCCGAGGGCGCGGGTAGCTCGGAACACATTGAACCCCACTCCCACGATGACCATGAAGAATATGAATAGCTTTTTCCGGGCACTATAGCAATTGGCGGCCCATAGCATCTCCAGAGATAACAGTGCGCATAACATGGCTGGCCCAGTTCCATTCAAGGTCGTTTACAAAGTCGTACAAGGTAGCGAAATTGATGCCACCGTCTTTCTGCCTTTTGACTCACACGCGCCATGCCCAGTCTGTGAGTCTTCTCGATCTACTTACACTTTTCCGTATTTGGCGCCTAACATGCCCTGTAGTAATCAACATCCATGGAGGAGCTTTCATGCTTGGTGCATCGGAAATGGTTAATCAGGACCAGATCCAGGACTGTCTAGATCGAGGCTGGATTGTAGTCGTCCCTAACCATCGGCTTTGCCCACAAGTTAACCTGCTCGAGGGCCCAATGCAAGACTGTAGAGATCTCCTCCGCTGGATATATGAACATGGGCTGGAGCGCTCGATCCATCAAAACAACTATCCACATATTTGCGACCTTGAGCATGTTTTCGCTTTCGGAACATCATCCGGAGGCCACCTGGCTTTGTCACTAGTAAGTCCAATAATTCAACCATCAAGACTGCGATATTGACATTTTGGTCTTTTCTCCCAGGGTTTTGGAGTGCCCCGCCCAGTCGCTGGTATCTTGGACTTTTACGGGCCTTGCTCATTTGATGACCCATTCTGGACATCATCACTCCCGCATGTGGCAGCAAAATTGCCTTCGAATCTAACACCAGAATTCCTCAATCGTGTCTTTGAGGAAGATCCGGTCCCAATTCGCGGCGGAGTTTCCCTTGAAGGTCAAGCTAGTGCGGCTGGTCCCAATTTTGACGACCCACGACAGGCTTTTGCCTTGACACAGATCGCCAATGGCAACGTTTTGGATATCATCTTTCCGTCTCGAGACTGGCAAAAAGTCGATCCAATCCTGAACATCAACTCGCAATTCCCTCCTACATTCATCGTTCACGGACTATCTGATACTATGGTGCCTGTCTCGTTGAGCAAGGCTCTAGTTCAGGAATTGAAGAAACATAACATACAATCTCAACTATTAGAGATACCGAATGAAGAACATACCTTTGCGGCACGGATGAAAGTGGGCTCATCAACTTGGAATTTACAGAAACAAGGTTTCGATTTTCTCGGGGACTTGATAAAGGATTGAGCGCAGCTGGTTTAGTCTGTAGCGAATATGTTACGTTTATATCTCAGACAATTCTACGATGCACCAGCGAAGATCATAGGTCGCGCGATGGTGGTGGGATCGATGGACGTTGGAATGATTCAAGCTACTGACTGTTGTGTGATACAAGCAAAATGACGTTGAGTATTGCAAACTCACAGCGGCCGTTTGCAAAGTTAGCAACAAGGCGTTGAGACAAACAGCGATTTTGTATGGGATTAATTGGTCTTACTATGTGGATTAAGTTTCGGAGGCTTTATCAGGATACATGTTGAACAGCGGCTGGACAGAATGTTAGCGGAAGTACGTTCCGGAATCGGTAGACATAATTAATTAAAGAAACGCTCCATTCGAGAAGCGATGGTGGAGAAGGACAAGGATGACGACAGAGGGTTCAGCTTGTGGCGCGTATTGTGGTGCCTTGGGTGTTAGAAGAAACCACCGCTAAGCGCATAAGAGACGAAATAGTTTAGTTGCTTTATGCTGGTTTAGACCCGCTCTTAGACTACTTTATTTTGGCAATCATTGGCTTGAAGGACAACTTTTCTGTGACCTACCTGTGGTGATGGTTTCCCACTAGGATTGTTCAATATGACACAGAAGTGTCATTCGGCGGCGATTGCAGTGTAATGCGACTTTGAGACGGCGAGCAGAATCTACGATGCTAATGAATGAATTGAACAGAGTCGAAAGTCAATACTGAGTTGGAACACCGTTCATAACGGGAGCTGGGTAAAATTAGTGCCCGAATGAATCCGGGAACCCACCCTAGAGCAGCCAACTGAATTTGACGACAGCGACTTTACTTATAGATGTATTGGTTAAATAGAATCTAACAAAATTGAGATATGTATTATTTTATAGCGCGAAATCTTCTCCCTAATTTTTTATATACTATTCCCAGGTTTGACGGCGTTTATTGAGTCTCTGGGTCGGGAAGTCAAAAAGGGCGTCAGTGTGAGCAGTTGCTATGGGCAGTCACTTACAATGCTGAACTGAACTCGAGCTTCGCTTGGTGGATTGTGGCGCTGATGGTAGTGCCGTGCGAGCTGGAAGCTATGCACTAGCCTATCCGGAGGACTTGGGATGTGATCGTTGACCTTGCACGATGAACTCGAGAATTAATTGAACAGCCTGTACAGTACCTACCTAATGAAGTGATTTTGAGTTAACGTTTGAATCGGATCTTTTGCAACAGTTGACTTGAAGCTCAATTGGTGAAGGCAGTAGGTAGCGTGTAGCGATTGGTGATTGGTCAGTGACAGCGCCACAACGGTCCAGGAACAGATGTCAAGCCACAACGATCCGACCGCGACGGCCCACAGGAATGATGCCTTGATTGCAAGGCCTGAACAGCCTGCGCCAACGCCATTTGGTCCTGACCCACCTTTCGTAGCTGCAGCTAGCACAGACCAATAGTATACCTCTCTAGACCAGTCCCCACCAGCCATTCCATTTCCTCCTCTTCTCCACAACATCACGGTCGCATCTTTACGATGCCTTCATCATCGCTTCCTTCACCAGCATCGCGTCATTCTTCCCTCTTTATTCCTTGCGTCATTCTTTTCTATCATTCTCTTGCCGCCATACCAAGACTTCGTCAGTCTTCATGATCCATCCCACTCGTGTCCAAAAGGGGCGGTAACTCGCGCTACAGACTGTTATAAAATTCCGACTTGTACCCATCGAACGAGCTTTGCTCCTTTGCTGGAACAACCGGGGACTGTAGAAGGGTTCCACCAAGTCTCGCAGCTCGCTGGAGGCTCGGTGGCTTCGCCTGTCGTCGACACTGTTCTTCTGCTGGACACGGTGCTGGGCCAGGTGAGTCTTTTTGGTGGATGTACTAACCGTAGACAATGTCGTCGACTTGCTCCAACGAAACGAGACCCGAAACGATCGATCTTTATCACACGACAAAGGCCGTTGTCAAGTGGAAAGAGGAGGATACGATACGATACTTGACGAAACCTGATCCGAAGACGAGTGCGATTACCATCAGTGCGAGGTTCAATTGGGAGGCGGCTTTTTTTGAGCTCGGTGTGCCGGTCAAGCTCAAGGGGTTGGAGGCTCTTACGATTGTTTATCTACGAATATGCGCATGAACTATTATATCTCTCCAACTTATCAAGAACCCGACTGTGCCCAATGCAATCGGGGAAGTCTTTGCGTCCACCGTGCTTTCTCTCGACTTTACTTTGAACAGTCCACCCTCTATCATCGCTCAAGTTGGCGTCCCCGAACCACTATGTCCAGCGAGGAAACTCTCTGGAGCAGTCGTCGACGCAATCCGTGATCTTTCCAACGCTACCACCTTCTCCATCTGCATCGAAGCACGTGATGCACCCCCCCAGCTGCAAAATGTCAGCGACGCAGTCAGTCACGGCAGATTTGACTCCTTCCGCAGCACCCGATATGATATCGCGAGTTTATATGGTGGTTGGAGGCAAAGTCATCAGTCCCTCCGAACCAGCGCCCCCGACATACGATGAAGCCGCATCTTCTCCACCACCACCTCCCCCGATCGAGCCGAGCCGAAAACGTCCCCGACAAGACTCCTCCACCGATACGAAACAAGACGACATCACCCTCCTGTGGGCTGAAATCCGCGCCATGAAAGAATCCCACCACCAGGTCGAAGCAGAGAACTCAACACTGAAGCAGCAAAACACGGAACTCGTCACCAGCATGGAGACCTTGAGACAACAGAACAAGGAGCTGGTAGACAGCAAGGCGAAGCTCCAAGAGCAATACGACGCCCTGGAGAGTCGTCATGCTGCTGTTGAGGCCAAGATAGAGGCTTTTGAGGATACGTACGATGTTGCGTTGGTGGATCTGCGCGAGGAGATGAGATCTCTTGATGGGGTTGTCAAGTATTTGCAGGACGGACAAGTGGGGGAAGAGGCGATGGGGGTTATTAAGAGTGCAGTTGTTGACGAGATAATGAAGCGGTTGGCGAATGGATGAGCTATTGCTGTTGGGTCCGAAAACATTTACCGTGCCGTGAAACTTGAGGGTTTGACCGAGGGTCTTCGTCGAATGACATGGCGATTGACCATCGCTGTATAACACCAACACCCCAGACCCTCCAAGTACGGGACAAATTCTTGCTCTTGTCGCTTCAATCGTCGCTGATGATCCCAACATGAGCGACGTGTTGCCTCATCCTCAGCGCGCATGCAGTTGCTCGCCCCGATTGTCATCGCCTCGACACTTGACTCGTCATGCTTACGGTCGATGATCAATTGGCGCTTCGACATCCGCGCTTTCAGTACCATCCCTCACCATCGTGACGAACACCGGCCTCGACTTGAAGAAGGGACATGACTTGAAGATTGAAGATTGAATGAGCCGCCATTCGACCGGCTAGCTGGGTATGCCACCTCACTTCATCGAACGTCTTTCATGTCATTTTACCAACGTATTCTTCACAGTACAATCGTGGACAACATTATTGGAATGTCGCTTGCGCTTCCCACGTTAGTATTGGCCGTCATCTCGGCCGTCTCCCACCGCAGCGCCATCCTGCCAAGCTCATATCATCGAGCCCAATTGCCACTATCTTCTCGAGACCACACGTCACCGTAACCTCCGCCACCGTTCCTCCGTCGCCTCGACAGCTTGTGGCTTTAGGCGCCTTCTGTTCTGCTATTCATCACAGCGCTGGCCGTCAAAGAGAGGCTGCCGGTTTGACCGAGTCGCTCCCGCCCGCCATGCACTCGCCTCGCTTTCAACAGTCTATTCTGCGACACCGTTGTCCGTGCATCTCTAGTTGGCGAAAAATCCCCGAATACAATGAAAGCGAAAGGGATGAGAAACCCTATAGCTATACCGATACCGCTATATAACTTCTCGCAACGCCATGGAGATATTTCTTGCGGCTGCAACTCTTTTGACAACTCTCACTTGATTTCCTCTCAAGTATGTTTTGGTCATCCCGCTCAACCTCCCAATTGTCCACTTCCAAACCAGCCCCGATGCAATTGTCGACGCCAACTCGGAAACGGACACTTTCTATGCGGAATACAATAAAACTTGTGGAAGCATTCATCGTTGGACTTATTCCCCTGTCGTCTCTGTCGATAAGAAAGGCAAAGCCACGTTGTCCGAATCAGCAGCAATCAACATAGAAAAGTTTAAGTTCATGGAAGAGACGTGTGAGAAGCTTGATCGCGGCGAAAAGGGGCAGCGCCACCTGTTGAACATAGAAGTTGCTATGAAGGAGTTCGACACTGAATTTGTCTCCCCCATGGTAGTAGGCGTATGGAACCATGGTGTTATAGGGTTGCACAACGCCTTGAAAACACAACACCCACAGCGCGGACCTGGGAATTTTGATCTCCCGTCGAAATCGCCCAAGCATCATTACAACAACCAGTAGTATCATGATCTGACAATAATCGATGCAATTATTAACGTCGTATACGATTCGGAAGGCGCTGTTAGATTTCTGTTTATCTTGGAAGGGTTTGGGCAAATGATGAATAGAGAAATACAAGAAGCTAATGCTTCCAAAGAGGAATGTCCCCGCATACCGCTTGGAAATCTACATACGGCGAGTAACTTATTGAAGTTTTTTCAGGAGTTGCGTACGTGGGGTGCAGAACTCGAAGCCTTTGAGATTCTTCTCGCCCGGATGTCAAGAGTTCCGTCGATTTTGGCAGATCGATCGAAGGTCAAGAAATCTTACTTGCCACTTATGATGAGATGACATTATAGAAGGTGGCAGCTACTTAGGTTAGCAAGGTTTGTGATCCTGTTGTCCCAAAAAGAACAACATTGCTACAAAAGATTAGACCATAATTCATCCTACTCAACCTTGTTCAGATGCTTGTTGAGCTACAGGAACTCCCCCCGCATCGTCCATATCATTGAAGTCCTATTGCCTTATTCCACAATGCCTCTGCTAGACCCTCTCTATCAAAGGTCACTGGCCAAACTATTCCAATCAACTTCCCTCTTGCGTCCTCCCATGTTTGAGTCTTTGTTAGATCAGCCCACTCTCGAATAAAGCCTAGCAATTTCAGATCCAAGTCGTCCATCCATGCATGACAACTATTCGCTCTGGCATGAGCTAGATGGAGGGCCGTCACAAACAGCTTCCAAAACCAAAACTCTTGGGCCTTGGAGGTATTTGACGTTGAGTGTGAAAAGCATTTCGATAGGTCTCTATGACTAGACCGAAGTATGTAGTGAAGCAATCGATCTTCTGCAGGCAGTCCAGAATTCCAAACACCCAGAACGCTGATTAGGTACATACCTAAGACGACTAAAATACCAATCCATGAAGTCTGGAAATCCGGCCGGGGTCCATCGGGCATCGGCAAAGTTGACGCGATGTGAGCGTTGACAATGGCCCCAAAGAGCCTGGAGGGACCGCCTGGAACCGGGGCGCCTTGAATCCATTGCTTATAAGGCGATTTCTCATCTTGATCAGCAGACTGAGGTGACTTTCGCACATCAAACAGAGAAGTGATTTCTCTGATACAGTCAAGGATAGAAACGGCATCCACTGGGTTGAGCTTTTGGAATGACCCGGAGGAACTAAAAAAGCTGGGTAGGAGAATGATTGTATCAAAGCATAGGCTGGGTCCACCAGTCTCATGTGAGTACAACTTGGGCACAAGCCGTTCTAGTTCTTGGGAGCTTAGGATCGATTGACAGCCATAGCGTTCCCCTGCAGGTGATGCGAGGTACTCGTTGACACGACCTTTTACACCTTGAGCCATACTATAGGCGCTGGAAAGCAAGAGGTCAGAACCCGCCGTGAGCCTTTTTTCTTTTTCCCCAACACACTCACAGAATAAAGTACCGATCACAAAGCTCATTTGTAATCGACTGATGCTGGTCTTCAGACTCAAAAAGTCGAGTCTCCAGATACAGCAGCATACCCTTAACATGGATTTCAGCAGCATTGAAATTTCCAAAAGCAAACTTCAACACCAAAGTTAGACCGAAATAGAATATATAAGATCATGAGACCGTACAAACCTCGGAAAAGCAAAGCGTGGAAATATGTTCGGCGCAAAATGGGACAAACTGAGAGGGGCGGAGATGAGCATTGACGAGTACCACCGTTTGGTATTTGTGGTATAGAAAGGTCTGCTCAAAGATGCCGAGGCCACCATATTTCCAGGCGTGTTGAAATGCTGCGATTATAAGGATATTCCGAAGTCCGCATGGGTCGTTGATCGCTGATGTAATACTGATGGCCATGTGAGTCTCAAACTCGCAGTGCTAGTACAGGTATCATTATACAACGTACCCAGTATCTGAAGGACTTGGTGATGTCGGGTTTGGAAGAGAGGCGACTTGAGAAAGTCAGAAGCACGTTGACGGTAGCGAGTGAGGTTCGGTGAAGTTTACCACGTACAATAGTTGAGCAGATTTCTAGACTCCAATGGCATTTCGATAGGAAAGTTATGCAGCGAACCCAGTGTTTTTATCGAAAGAGGAGTGGTACTCGATGCTGGGGATTCTATTGCAGCCACTGCTATCGAAGAAGTTTGCTTATCAATCGACCACGGTGATTGTTCGCCCGGCCGTCTCAATGAAGCTCTCTCACGCAGGGGAGGCTTAGCTGACTCGTAAACGCATACATGGGATAAGCGAGAGCAATTGCGACTGCAGACGAGGTTAGTCTTGGCCTATAAAGGACACGTGAGCAGATAAATTGAGAAATGTCTCACCACTCGGGCCGCTCCTCATCACAGCGAACACGTCGTTGCTTACATGTTGTGCAACCTGTTCTACTTCTCTCGTGAAATTTCCTCTTTCTTTCTGCGCCGGTCATCTTGATGGCGATGAAAGATAAAGGTGTCAGAGAGAGTATGATGTCTAGTCTTGCTACGCTATAGGGTTGATGTTGTCTCTGCTATTTGCCACAGTGGGGCTGTAGGCGAAAGTATAGTGGACGCGCAAAAGCCCCGACAATTTACCGGACCAGCCCCTTCTCCAAAACTAGCACAACTAACTTATTATAGTTATACATTAGCTTAAAGTGCCTTTCCTTTAGCTACCTTTATGCCTACTCTAATATTAAGCAGATAAGCTTATATTATATAAAACTAGCAGTTGTTGTACTCGCCTTTCAATTGAAACTATGTAACTTAATCTACCGCTCTTTATACAAGCTGTGTTCTTTTATTATTTCCTTTGATCTTACGCAAAAGTACGCATGCATGTTAATGCCATACCTAGTACATCTTTGTTATTGTGTTGATTTGACCTGTATGACTTAAAAGCTGACCTTTAAAAACACAAATAGGTATATCTTTCTTCGAAGAAATTAGCACGATCTCAGCTGTTCTTAGTCACACACCCGTGAGGGTGTGAAAAAAATTGGCTGCGGAGAGCATAAAACACGAACTAATCCGGTCACCTTGGCCTTGCTTCAAGTATCAAGATTGAGCAGGTTCTCAAGCCAAAAGTTTGTTAATGTTGCTTCCAGTGTAAACCCAAAGCTGACGAACTCGGCCCTTCCGAGACGCTGACAAAAGTCCTTTCGGTGGAAAATTGTCTCTGTCCCTCCATGAATTTACCCGGATGACCTTTGCCAGGGCGTTCCAAACACCCCTTTCTCCGTCACATACCGCAAGGTATCCGATATGTTAACTAAAGCCGAATGGCGAGAGTACATGTGCGAACGCAAGGATTTGGCAGACCGCCTGCCCAGGGTTGTGGAGAAGCGGCCTCTGTCCGATGTCCTCTCGGACAATTCAGAGGATCGAGTGGGCGAGGAGGATGAAGAGCGATATTCTGACGTGGCCGGCCAATGGGGGGACCAAGAAGGAAGATCGTGATGATGGAGCTTACAAGCCCTCTAAGAAGCTTGGCGATTCTGATTTTCAGCCTTGTAAAGCGTGCTCAAGGGGCGCGCTAGGAAGGTAATTCGTAGGTATATCCGGGAAATGAGTTCGTGCTGATTGGTTTATAGCCATTGGGTACAACAATTGCATTTAGGTTTGTGTATTTCTATCAAGTTGGCGTGAAATTTAACAAGCTGAGTTCAAGCTCCGCACAGCTTTTGTCCACAACATTGTGGATGAAGCTAGCTTTTACCCTGACAGCAAGTCTTACTCAGCTAGCTGGAATAATGTCAATTGTAGGGTAAGAGACATTAACGATGTAGATACACGCTAAAAGCATAGAAAGAGATATCCACAGATATCCACCACATCTGGATAAGCGTCGAATCAGATTGTTTTAAGCATGGGCAGACTCGGTCATCGAAGAAAAGGTCGTTTGTCAAAGATGATACGCATTACGGTACAAAATAGGGCATGTCTGGGAAATCATCACGCAGGCAAGGTATGGCAGACTGGTGAAGGCTGCGAAAATGCGATGTAGCGATTTGTAGCAACATGACCCGCCAGGACTTCCACCGCACAATAAAGTAAGTGCGGTACGGGCAGTTTCCGTTGTAATCACTTTGATTGGTTTTGCGTCTTGCTCCGGAATAAATCATAGCAAATATGTTTAACAAGTGCCGGCTGATTCCGCCTCTGAGCCTGTAGATCGTCCTTCTCCAGATGAAGATGTGACGAGCTAGGCGTGGGTGCAACTTCCTAAACAAGACCAGAGACAGCAGATCGTAGTATAGACGAATCCAAACGGCATAGTTTAGCCGTTCACGGAAGCTGTTCGGCTAATTGTAACAGGGGCATCATTGTTTACAAATGGCAAATGAGGGCAAGCGGAAGGATCTAGCTTGCGGTAGCATTAATAGCTGTCATTAATTTTCCGTAAAAAGGGAAGTATCAGTGGAATACCCAATGCACTAAACTACTGCTGGGACTATCTACGGAAAAACTATACCCACTAGAGACAGTGATGGGGTCCACCAGCAGTGCTTGCTGAGAAGCTTCATGTAGGATCACGGAGAAATTAAAGCTGATTGCGGACGTTTCACCGTACATTGGCCGGACGTGTTTCATCCAAAACGGTGAACAAGGCCCGTAGGCCCGGTTAGCCGTTGCCTTGTACCCTGTAGTCCCCATTGAGCCTCAAATGAAGCTTTTAAACGGACCGATTGGGAATACAATCCAGTGATAATTGGCCAGTGCTGTATATTGATTTGCGTTCAGACCAAGTTAATCCACTAACATGGGACACGGACGGACTTGCGCTGTGAAGAGCATAGGGAGACCCTTAATAACTGCAAAACTAGATATAAAGGTACAGAAAGACATATCCTCATTCTATAACAGACATCTCAGCAACAACTTATCTGAGTAACCATTTCTCTCTTTCAAAGCATAAGATACATTCACCAATTCTCTCTAACACCCATCAAATATGAAGACCACACTTCTCTTGGCCGGAGCCCTTGCTCCCCTTGCCCTTGCCAAAGATCTCTGCGAGCAGTACGGATATCTTTCAAGCGATGGCTACGCACTCAACAACAACGTCTGGGGCAAGGACTCAGGAAGTGGTGACCAGTGTACTCATGTCAACTGGAACAACGCCAATGGTGCTGGATGGGACGTCACGTGGAACTGGTCCGGTGGCAAGGACAACGTCAAGTCTTATCCTAACTCGGCCCTCTTGATTGGAAACGATAAGAAGACCATCAGCTCCATCACCAACATGCAGTCCACCGCTGAATGGAAGTACAGCGGTGACAACATCCGCGCTGACGTTGCCTACGATCTGTTCACTGCTGCAGACCCTAACCATGAGACCTCCAGCGGCGAGTACGAGCTTATGGTCTGGTAAGTGTTTCTAGGTTGCTACTTTACATGGAGTTACTAACCTGTCTAGGCTTGCTCGAATTGGCGGTGTGCAGCCCATTGGATCGCTGCAGGAGAGCGTTACCATCGAGGGCCACACTTGGGAGCTTTGGGTCGGCATGAATGGCAGTATGAAGGTCTTCAGCTTTGTCGCACCTACCCCAGTCAACAACTTCAATGCCGACATCAAGCAATTCTGGAACTATCTCGCCAAGGCACAGAACTTCCCCGCTGACAACCAGTACCTCCTGAGTATGTATTCCCAAGTTCACTGTTTATCAGGTTACTGACTCATCTCCTACAGCCTTCCAGTTTGGTACCGAGCCCTTCACGTAAGTTTGCCATATCATTCTTTTTCTATCAATACATACTAATTAATGACTACAGCGGAGACAATGCCAAGTTCACGGTCTCCAACTTCAACGCTCATCTCAAATAAGGGACGACTCTACAGTAACTGAAAGGGAATTCCGGGCATTTTTGAAAAAGCACATGTCCTACTTGTTGAACATCAGTTATTCTACGATCATCAGATCACATCTCTTATTTATGTACATAGTCATATCTGCTAGTCAGACTTCTTGTCCTTCTTCAATCCATCCAGTACATATCATTCAACGCTACTCGATTCCAATTGATACAGTTCGCGATGACATAGAACCAGGTCAGAGTGGCTACGCCGGTACAATGTTAAACTTTCCCTTCGGCTTGAGCAGAAAATAATTTTCGAACTCCAATGACATGGGGCACTCAGCGGCAAGTCTTGCTCCCTTGAACCGTCTGAAGAACAAGGCGATCGTATAACGCATCTCCATCTGGGCCAGATGAATTCCTATGCAAACGCGCGGCCCTGTTCCAAATGGCGCAAACGCCATCTTCGCAGCTTCCTTGTTGGAGTTACCAAGCCATCTAGAGGGATCGAATCTATCAGGGCATCAATGATCATGCTGGCAACGATGGTTTCTTCATATGCATATAACCACTTACCTCTTGGCGTCGGGCCAGAAATCTTCGTTCCGATGTAAAGTAAAGGCCTGCGTACTAACTGTCACGCCCTCAGGAATGTAATAGCCTCCTAGCTCGGCACCCCCCTGCTTCACGATTCTTGGCAAACTCCCCGCAGCAGGGCCATATAGCCTGAGAGTTTCATTGATGGTGGCACTAACCAGAGGCAGGGCTTCCACGTCTGCATCATTGAAGTCGTCCGGCAACCCTGCCACCTCTTCTTCAATGGCTACTCGGAGGGAATCGTGACGTAAAACCGCCCACAGTAGGCACGTGAGAGTGAAGGCTGTGGTATCTGTACCAGCGAGGATAAAGTTCCCCGCCTCTGCACTCAGATCCAGTCTGTTTAGAGTGCCCGAGCCTTCGTCGAGCTGGGTAAAGATGCTGCGCTTATTAGTTCCGTTCTGAATGCCATTTTCGATCGCTTCTTCGCCGAGAGTCGTCTGCTTCGCGTTCGCCCTAAACACGTCGCGAATGGCGGGAATGGGTAAATGATATCCTAAGAACCCAACGAGTGGGAGCTCCTCTGATATAATGCCACCTTTACCAGCCATCTGAAGAGTTTTCATGTAATTGTTGATCTCGGAGATTGTTAGATAGTGCCGACTGATCCTTTGATAGACTTACCTCTCCATTCTCTAGGGTGCGAAATGACTCTCCAAACATGAGCTGACCACTGACATCTGTTGCCATGAACAAAAGCCATTTCATAATATCGGCCTTGCCGCTCTCGAGATCACCAGCGATTTTGTCCAAAGCAAGTTCAATGGTTTCTTTAACCATTGTTTCCCATGTTGAACGGATCTCTGTCTTTGAGAAGGCCCGAGCAAAAACTCTTCTTCTCTCGCTATGTTCCTTGGAGCCCATCATCGCGAAAAGTGTCGGTACCGGCTTATCAATGAAGCGAGCATAATAAGGGGATTTAGGAAACCCTGAACCTGCTTTATGAATTGTCTTGCAGGCTTCAGCATCTACTATGCTTACTTCGCTTGGTGAGACCCGGACGACAGGTCCGTATTTTTGATGAAGTTCATGAACCAAGAACGTTCGTCGACCAGTGATTACTGCGATCTTAAGCGGTAGATTTGTAAGACGGGTGTAAAATGGGCCCGGCACTTTCCGCAGTGTGACACTGGTGTTGGAGAAATAGTTCTGAAAGCCCTTAGATTAGAACAACTAAAATTGACATTGAGTATACCTACCACCAAAAGCCTGCCGATAAGAATGAGCAAGCCAAACGCGCCGACAAGGTAGTTTGAGGTTGAAAGTTCCATTGTATGACCTTAAATTTAAAAATGTTGACACATATATGATGGTGAATCGGCGGGGAGAGAGAAAATCGATGCGCCAAGAGTGGCAAGGAAATGTCTAAAGCAGATTTGCTTTTCTTACTTCAAGCTTGACAGTTAACTTTAGCAAAACTGTAGAAGATGGAATAAACTAAATTATATATGGTTAATGTTTCTCTACAAGTTAACCTTTAAATACTGTCTACTGATTCTGTAACATAGCCCAAGATGACATCCGTTGCCTATCGGCAATTGACTTACTGATATAGTCCGACGGTCTTTTATGTTTGTAAACATCCGTTGTATATTGATGTCTCAGTATCCTGGAAAACGGCAGATCCTAGAATGTCCGGAGGTCCTGTTATCAAGGAAGCCAATTAGATAGTGTCGATTGCTGGTATAGTGGGGCGATAGTCGTGACCACCAAGCGACTTTTGATATCGCGTGGACTTTCGGACTTTCACACAAAACCGAAAACACATATTACTATGATTAAGGCTTAACTACTCCCGTCGATCCCAATGGGATTCTAATTAGGCAGATTATTATCGTCACCGAGGTCTGAACATCGCCTCGGCCGAAATGCTTGGAACTAAACACAGCCCTCCTACGGACAATTAAGTCACTGAGTAACAGGATACCAATTTTAGGGATTATATGTATACAGTACATCGCTGACATGCGACTTGGCATCTAAGGCGCTTCATTGCCACCCTTCTTTATCATGACTCGGAGCATAATGCCCTCCAACGTGTCACCAAGAAATGCCAGCAAAGGAGACCTGTCCCCAACGCCAAGCTCTCCACTCGCTCCAAGTCTTAGGACACTCCATTCCGATAAAAGTTGGTCCCTGTAAGTCCTCTCTTACGACTTGGTCAAGAATCTCAACCCCTTCTCGCTTGAGTGATTCTTTCTGTTTTGACGCCCAATCATGCATCTTGTCGGGATAGTAAATACACCACAATGCAAGTTCTCTAGTAGCCATAGCATCCTCTAAAGCTGAATGCTTCGACTTAGCCTGGATCCGCATATCAAGGAACTCAGCACAGAGCGTCTTGAGACTCCAATATCTCCTAAGAGATTCCGTGCCAAAGACCGCTTTACTTGTCAATACTGAAGTATCCACAATGTTGTCGTGTGCTATTCTTAAGCATTTCAAGTCGTTCCGTAAGGCATGACCGACTATTACCGTATCTCTGTCGATGAAGTCAAATAGCAGACTTCGAGCTTGTTCCCAGCCGTCCAAGGGGTTGTTTTCCGCTGTGAATGTGCTCGAATCGATACCATGGATATGGGAGTGCCACCTGAATACGCGTTGCCGTGGCTTTACAAGTGAATTCAACAGGACCTTGCCTTGAATGACATCAACGATGCATATTGACACCACTTCCTCGGTGCCATCTCGTCCATAAGCCATTTCGCAATCCACAGCTATAGCCTTGGTCCTGGGTTGTTGATACCTCGGATGAGGTGGACATTTCGTTTTTTTGAGAAGTTTGTATTCTTGCTTTGACATCTTTCCGCACCCCTTTTCCTTTTTGAAATTTTCAATTCTTATCGGTAAAATAAAGCCCAATCTTTTCAATAGTTTAGTGGGATGGCGTTCAGCAATGAGTCGACAATAAATATCCGATTGTCCGATGGGCGTGTCCGGCTTGTACTTTTCGTCTGGGAAACAGAATTTTGAGGGCGGGACGGGAGGAGCATTCTTCTTTGTGGTCCGACCCTGATTCAAATAGCGAACATGTTGTCTTGTTATGAGAAACTGACTGTTATGTCGAGGAGAACGGAAAATAACGAGCAAATTTTTTTGTAGGTCCCTTGACATTTTTGGTGTGTAGGTTGGTGAATTGGAAGAAGATTCGTGAGACCTGTAATCATCATTGACTAATTTGCACCCCATTCTTGAAGACCCGCCTTTCTTTCCCCTTTCAGGCAAGTTTCTTTGATAAGATAAGAAGATAAGATAGGCAGGGTCTCTAGGATCAGATTGTGGGAAGCAAAAAGTCATCTAACAATTAAATGTATCATTAATTCATTCCTCAAAATGTTATAAGTGTAATATGAGAATTGAGTTACGATTGATTCGCTAGCACCCCAACATTCAATTTGACCTGTGCAGACAGCAAAGCTGGCCCATTGCAAGCCCACAGCAACCAAATTATAACTCTCACCAACACAGAGGCTTACGCACATAAAAGGCCGCTATGCTTGACACAGTAGGCGAGAGGTAAGTTATAGAATGCAATAGATTTGATTCCATGATATTACCTTCGATATCGACTGTTCTGATTTGATCGGCGACTTTCCGGTGTATGATAGGACAATCCTTCCGGAGACATAGCCCCTGGTCCCGGTGACTTTTGGCATCCAAATACAACTATAAATGTAGTCCATGCGCTTCATCTCCAGATAATTTGCATCACTCTTTCCAAAACCTTCAGCTACCACGACCTCGGCAATCATGGACTTTGAGTTGACACTTTTCCTCTGGCTGGAGGGTTTCTTCCCAAAACAAGTGGTTTACTATCTCCTTATCAAGGGCCTCGCTGACTCCCCCGCCCAATTGTACGAGGGCAAGACCAACGACCCAAAACTCCGAGTCAACGTCCTTGCTTTTAACGGCACCAAGATAGAGGATACCAATTCTGATGACCCAAAGCCTGTCGGCAAAAGCACTCCTTGCCTGCGGGTCGTTGATACGACAGGCAAGATGCCACCACGCTGGGTCCATGAGAGCACTTCCATCCGCGCATTCTTGGAGGAAATGTACCCAGATAAACCGCCGATGATCAGTCCCACTCCGTTCGGGCGAGCACTTACAAGTGATATATATTCGACAATCCTTCAGGCATTCAACGACTGCAATTACTATATAAAGAATGCCGCATCGGTGACAACCATCTGGTCTGGACTGAAGGATGAGGACCGCAGCCTTGCAGTAGCAAGGCATGCAAGGAGCGGCATGGTCCGGTCTCTACTCAAGACTCAAGAGTGGGCAGCTGAAAGCCTCGAGGCAGGAGGATGGCTTACACAGGGACTGGGCCACCCTGGATTGGCTGATGTAGCTCTTGCAGGAGGAGTACGCTACATGGAACTGAGCTATTCACTGGAAATGTTGGAAGATGAGAGACTTGAGCTATTGAGAAGTTGGTATGCCAGGTTCCAGCAGCTTGCCTGGTGGAAAGAGCTGGAGGAGACTGGGAAACATCCCAAGGCATTGGCATATTCCAGTGATTGTCGGGAAGTCTGAACCACCTGGTAGAAAAGACGAGAGAAGTGATCATCCTACTGTTTCTGTCAGTAGCCACCATTGCAATCCATTTTAAAAGTTTCCATAGAAGTAGTATTCTCGACACTCTCTTGATAGTTTCTAGTAATTGTTGAATTACAACCACATATAAATCCGTTTATCTATTCGAATCAATTCATGTCATTTGAGTTGATCTCCAGTCTCGCCGAGGCCGTTTATCGGGAACTCGTTTCCGGGTAGGTCAATTGTATAGATACGGTTAGTACTCCATCGGCCCTGTCGTCTTCTCAGACCGGAACGTGAATAGTGGCTCAAGGTTCGTGATCAGCGACGCGTCTCATGACCCCTGTAAGAAACTTGACAAAAAGTAAGAAACGTTGTGTGATTGATCGCAAAGTCTTAAAATATAACTATGGTTCACTTGTACGAAAAGCTTGGTTTTGAAACCGTCGGAAAATGCACATTAGCTGAGGCTCTTGAAGCTAACGGAAATGGCCATTTGCTCCCTGGCTCTACTGCAGACGCTAGGTATTCTAGTCCATCAGGCTTGGTTATGATGTACACTATCTCAAAGATTGCGTATAATTGAGAAGATCGTCAACCGAGTGCTAAGTAGGTAGGCACCCAGCCTCAGACTTGGTTGCTAATTTAGAAGATACTAAATATTCTCATAGCCCAAGACTGCTATGAAGGGAGGAAAATATTATCTACAGTTTCGTTTGAGTCTTGGGTGGATGCTCCTCTTCCCACTTTCGTAGAAGTGTCGTGGCCGTTTCAACCTTGCGGGTAAATCCATCATACAACTTAGCCCATCCATCGCTCACAGTCCTGATATCAATTGGTCGGCCAGTTTTCGCATTGATGTATGTAATTGATCCCGTAACTTGAGCCACTACTGCCTGCTGCTGTAAAGAAAACAGGACTGTCGTACCGATATTATGGTTTGGTGTGAACCTTTCTTCACGATTGGCCACAATGAGCTATCGACAATGAGATCCCATCACTAATGTCATTTGGTTTGACTTACTGAATCTGGATATCGCACTTGTCTCTTCAACAGTATCTCGTACTTATGCACAACGGGGATGACAGTCTTGCCCTTGATCATATCCTCGTATTCCTGCTTAGACAGGAACTCGTCGTAGCTTTCCATAACGCGCTGCCAGCAAATACCGAAGAAATGTAGGTATTGTGAGTGTGCGACATGGCCGAATGGGTCTTGATCTTCTGCCCATGTTACACCGCGCTCTACCATGGTCTTGGCTTCAAACCCCTGTGCTTCAAGATTTGTTAACGCTTTTGCGCGGAGGTCGGCGTAAGGATCATCTTGGTCGGGGATTTGGGAAGATTTCGGAGCGCCTGAGCGATGGTAAGGCGAGAAGTATTCTGTTGCCTTGAGAGGCGCAAAACTCTTATCTGGTCCCGGCATTGTCGGAAGTCTATGTGGTGCGTTTTCTTTCCTAATAATGAATAGTGAGGGGCATACAGCATTCTTATAGAATGGTGCAATCTTTGAATGAAATGTTAGCCTAATATCAAAAGCGGTAATCTCCGGGACACTTGTTACTGGTTATTATTGCATGGTTATTGATCCTTTCATCCGAAAACGTTCGAGATTAGATGGCTGTAGCTAATGATGGATCGTTATTTAGATCTTGGCTTTATGGGATGCCTGTCCAAGGAGCGGGGAAGCGCCATGTTTTACTGCATCTGGCAAGTAATAAACAGCCAAGCAGTAAATCCCAGTTCTATGTATTGATCTGTCAAAACCGGCCCCCAATGACAGGTACAATACCCTGCGGCACAAACAAGTTGAGGGCCGCCCTCCTAAAGGAACAGCATGCCATGTCGGTAAAACGTGTTAATTGACATGTGATAAGGCTTTTGTTCATTGTACTTCAGGCTAATACGATGATGAAGCCGATTACCTCGATCCCTCAAAATGCTCCATAATCAATTCCTTATCCTCGTCCTTTATATGGGCATGTCTTTTTGACACTTATGCCTCCTCTCAACCCCTTCGGTTTAAGTCAAGGAGTTATAGTATACGGAGCGTTTAATAAGGTAAAGGCCAGGCCGCCCAATAACAGCAGTACGAACCCCAGTATGACCATGTCGTGTACTAAAGAAACCCATTCTTAAACAGAAGCTCTTCCTTCGACTTCTTTGCAGACATGACCAGCACGAATGAGCCTTATACAGCAGAAAATGGCATCGCGTGCTGTTGGAACGGATATTAAGTATGCTGGATTTCAAGAAATCCGCCATGGGAGTTGGAGAATGGCCTTACCCCATTCGAGCCAAAGAGATTTGGGACGGGGGGATAGATGAGTCACGGAGGCCATAATATACGACCCGCCAGATCGGTATTTCGTCCACAATCGCCAGGGAGTCTTTGCGGACCCAGAACCAGAAAGTTGACAGAGGCATCCTCGCGGCCTATCATTCATGCCGTGAAAAATCGAAGGCGGTGCCATTAGGGAACTTTTTGCTGGACGAGGGGTTTAGACAGAAGCGAAGAGCACAGATGCAATACACTCAATACAAGGTCCGTATGGCATGTCATCGGTTTACTGGCAATCAGTTTGTGATTTACAGTGACGATACAATTTGTTGGGCACCTGAAAAGGAGACGTGCGACCTTGAGGACGCTGCTTAGACATTGCCTATGGAGACTTTCCAAGATACACTACGATCTTGGGATGTGGGATAGCCGATGTGAAGATGCAACCTTATACACTATTCTAGAAATGGACAGCCCCTTTCTATCGCACGGTTAGCATGTGAGTGTCTTGCAACATCAGCCGCAGAACAGAGAGAGGAATAGCTTTCAAGACTCTTAGCGACTTGGACTTGTGCACTTATTATTATAACGAAAATTGAACTCATATGAGAAATGAACAATGAATTATTGCGTAGATCAATGAAGAATATCGAATGGGAACCCAATAGCAAAGCTCGCTTAGACTCAACATGCACTAAGAGGCCTGGTATGCCTTTACTTAACTAACGAACTACCGACGCTAACGACTCTGCAAACTCTAATACCCCGCAAACTATCTCTTTTGAGCCCATCCTGCCGATGACAACTAGATTACCAGAGGATCCTCATCACTAATCCTTGCCCATTACTTGCCGATTGCTCTACCGAGACTGCGGGCGCTGAATCTTATACCTTCTTGCAGATAAAGGAGTAACCTAACTTAAATAAGTCACCCGAGGTCTTGAAGACATTCGATATGGAATCATTAAAGCTGTGATGATGAATAAGGACCAAGAAATGCCTTGAGATAAATAGATGGGGATGTCGTAGCGAAGATACTGGTGCTTCGGAATATTGAGATTCACGCAACCGCACAAGACCCTTGCAACACCGCAAGAATGCCTACTCAAGAGGTCAGCAGCATCTTCAGTTCACAACACGTCCCCTAACTTCAACAGGCTCGTGAAACCATCCAGGATGAACTTCACATCGAAGTCCTCCCCGGAACGGAGATCATGACAGATATTGGCAAAGAACACTACGTCCGAGCCAAACAGTCTGATCAAGTCCTCGTTCCCCAACCATCTCAGGATCCTCATGATCCCCTCAACTGGTCGCCCTTTTGGAAGTTTTCTGCCATCTTTTGCGTTTCGACCATGACTTTCACGCAGGGCTTTGCGCCGCTTGCTCTTGCGCCGATGTTTCCTGATTTGATTCGTGCTTATGATAGTACACTTGAGGATGTCATTCAGTTTACGGGGGTCACCATCCTAATTCTGGGATTCAGCAACTTTTTCTGGTCAGTATGGAGTACTGGGGAGTGGATACTAAGACTGACTTTCGGAGGGCACCTATCTCTACATCCTTTGGTCGTCGGCCGGTGTACCTCGCTTCGCAGGTAATCTGCCTCGCATGCCACATCATTCGCGCCAAAGCATCCACCTACGGCATCTTCATGGGAGCATGTGTGTAAGTTGACCTTGAAAAATCTCCCAGTTCCTTGAATAACTTGTCCAGCCTCAACGGGATAGGAGCCGGACCCTCAGAGATTCTCCAACCCGCAGTCATCGCCGATATCTTCTTCCTCCACGATCGGGGAACATGGAACGCGCTATACTGGGTTGTCTACATGGGCTCATTGATGATCGCACCAATCATCGCTGGTCCCATGGCGGACCGCACTGGATGGAAGAACTTCTGGTGGCTCAACGTTGCTGTTACTACACTATCAATCGTGCTTGGAATCTTTGGCTTTCCTGAGACGAAGTGGACGCGCGTCGATTCGATAGAAGCTCAGCGTGGCGTCAATGAGATTGTTGATTCAACTCGAGACAAGCCGTCGCACTCTCATGCAGATGCTGAGAAGACTGTCGGTACACCTCAAGCTCAGGGTGAACTAGCCGCGGACGCGCATTTGGGTAAAGGAACACCTTCAAAGTTACAGTGGCAACTGTTCCAACCCAACTCAGCACCTCTCCAAAACATTCTACTCGATATCTGGACTCCATGGAGACTCTTCATCTATCCAATTGTACTATTTGCTTCCTTCGTGGTCAGCTGGAGTTGCAGTAACTTCCTAATTCTGAACCTCACTCAGTCGCAAGTATTTGCAGCTCCCCCATACAACATGAGCTCTCAATCCATCGGTGAGTTTTTAAATGACACAACCAAGGCGTACCTATATTCTAACAGGTGCAGGTTTCCTCAATTTCTCCATTCTTGTCGGCGCTTTGATCGGACTCGTCACAGCTGGCCCCTTCAGTGACTGGGTGTCAGCAAAGGCAACAACTCGAAACGGCGGCATTCGAGAACCGGAGATGCGTCTCCCCGCAATGATTCCCTATATCATCATCATGATCTTCGGCAATGTAATTACCTCAATCGGATACGAAAGACATTGGCCATGGCCAGTCATTGCCGTCCTCGGTTACTCATCTGCTGGCATTCAGGTCGCTGCTCTACCTAGTATCGCAAGTACCTATGCAGTAGATTGTTATAAGCCAGTCACCGGGTCACTCTTCGTTGCTATCACCGTCAACAAGAGTCTTTGGGGATACGGTATGGGCAAGTTCGTCACGCCATGGACTATCAAATCAGGGTAAGTGATCTGTAATATCTTTTCAAAGTCCGTTGCTTACAGCTTCTTCAGATTCATCCCTGTTTTCATGACCAACATGGGCCTGACAGTTCTGTGGTGCGGCTTGGGCGCGGTATTCTACTTCTATGGCAAGACGTTCAGAAGATGGACTAAGGACAGCAATGTCCACGGCTTTTAGTGCCCTGTGGGTTAAGTTGGGATATGTAACCAATCAAGAAATTAAACCTAGTTATATATAACTACTGGATTGTCCAACTCTGGCATACACCCATATATACATACTATAGAGAGTTATCTTTCCCGTTCCAATTGATGGCCTGGGGGCGCATGGGAACTTGTAATTGAGCCTTCTTATATCATCAATGATTCCCATTGTAACTTTCATCCGAAATTTATGCCAGCGGTTTGTGTTAACTGGAAGATTTACAACCACTGGTAAAATATAACCGTCTTTCACAATGGAATTTGGAGGTTTTTCTTATCACGACCTTTTTCTATAAATTATCGTTTCAAGACAAAGTAGTGCAGTGTTGCCATGTAGTATTGGCTAGCATATCTGAGAACTAGAACTTGGTGCACAACGTTTACGTTGCTGCAATTAAGCGACTTAAATTATTTTTCTATCTCTTACACAATACTCATTGGTACCATTTCCTACACTCCGGCGCTTCTACTGACCAGCTAGTAATGGAGCAACGCTGCCGTCCATCCTCTCTAGTCACAACCCCCCACTTTACCAACTCCGAGGCCCCATACTCATCACCTTCGGGCCTATGACAAGCAGCGCTCACCACAGCGGAGCATGTACCACCAAGAGGAATGGCCGCTTTCATTGTCCTCAAACTCCATGCAACGGTAATCAGCAATATCAGACAGCCAAGTCCAATGGAAAAGATGATGGCAATCGGGGAGTAACCACAAGTAGTGGTGTTCCCTTCTCGTGGATAATATCGCTTCTCATTCTGATAGAGAGCGAGGCTAACGAAGAATATTGACTGCGAGATAAACCAATGCATTATCGCAGATCCCATTATGAGAGGCACTCCATACCTCTACAAACGTGAATCAAAGCCTATTGTTAGTAGTACTGTCTATATATGTCACGGCACTAACATGGAATAGTACTTACCAGTGGTAGGGATAGCCAGTAAGTTTTCCGCTGTTGTCCAACTGGATATGTGGTACGAAGGCTCTTATGTCTAGAACCATAGCTATTCCATTCTACCCCAACAAGCATGGCTGTCCACATACCGTTCAAGGCAGCGTATAGCAGAGATAAAATCAGCTGCGGCAGGTTTGAGATTAGTACCATGCTGACAAGTCCCTTTATTCTAAAATGGTGGAAGTCGATCAGGGTATCAAGGCTCACTCGACCGAAGCCTCTGTTCCAGAGCTCAATAATATTCCTCTCGCTTATATGTTCCATGCCCAATATCAATAGAAAGGAGGCAACCCCGATTGTTACCATGCAACTGCACTGCATTAGCCGGAAGGATTCCTTTAGTAAGGTAATCGTGTAGTACAGGATTATAGTTACTGTATATCTTCTTCGTGAAATAGATGCTGCCCAACGATGCTTTGTTGGAACCCACATCCTAGGCCTGGCTTCCCATGATAGCGGTTGACCCGGTAGTTTGGATAATAACGATAGACCGTTGGTAGCTGAATCTGGATTCTCGAGAAAAGAGTCCATAGTATCTAGCGAATGGTGAGTAACGTTTTTACTTCATTTTTAATCTGTTGGTCCAAACCTCCAAGGGTTAAAAGTGGACGATTCTCAAGGCACAGCCACGTTAGAGCCAACCCTACAAGCTTAAATAAATTGCAGCCCACGATAACACCAAGTAATGGAATGCTCAAGATCAGCTTGCAGTGCTCCGAGGCTCGCTTGCTAAGGCAATACTCAACTCGCAGAGATTCGCCACCATGATGGTCGGGTTCCTTGGCATAAATCGACCAGTTCTTTGCATCGATTAATGATATATCAGCACAGCTTGACCAGAGACCCTGTCGACATATCCAAGTATTATGGGAAGTTCCATAGTCCATAGGATCTCCACCCGCCACGCTGGTATAGTTCTTTAAACGATCTGGAGTCGACTCATCGAGGATCAAGATGACATCGGACCGATCTGAAATAAACTCCGGCCTATAGGCAGCTATGCACTGATGGTTCTCCAGTCTTTCGAACTCATCAAGGGTATTTCTGAGAGTTTTATACCGTTTATCAGGAAAGACATGATCGAAGTCATGGAGATCATCCCACGTAGCAACGTAGATCGAATAGCGGTTGATACCGGTCTCGAATGATATTGTTGAATTGTAGCTGTTTGACAGTCAGTGACTAATGTACTTGGCGCACTGGGGAATGCTATATACAGTAAGTGAATGGGAACTGAGGTGAGCACCAAAAGGATCCAGGCTGTAACTCTTTTACCCGATATATGTTTTAAATTGTGAAGTGATGAGACGCCGATGTCAAGCCACTTTCTCTGACTATGCGCTATATCGATCTCGTTTCTCGTGGGCGCGGTTAATACTTGTTGGGTGTAGTTACCGGCAGCTAAAAGCGCTGATGCTAGAAGATTAATAATAAGATGCAACCAGATGTTGTATCTTTTTGCTCTCTTGCAATCGCCGCTAAACAAGGCCCCTTCACGACTACCAGGGCTGGAAATTTCCAACCTCGGGATAGCGACGATGAGAAACGTGATGTTAATGGCGGTAACGATACCTGCTACGGCTGTGCAGCGAGCAAGGCCAGCTCGCCATCCACTGAAATGTTTCGGCGACATGCTGTTCAGAAGTATTTCCTCAGAAGGAATTTGCAACAAAACTACCACAATCTTCCGAGAGACAACAGAAGCGGACAGATTCTTCTTGTATTGCTTCTCTCATAAACACTCCTGACGCCAAAGTGGATTGGTGATATGTCATGCTGTCTTTCAGCCTCACCGTTGCTAGCGCGATTCTAGGCCATTTGGCAAGGGTTGGCTTTGATCAAGCGGCCAAGCTCGCTGTTCTTCGTTGAGGAAAGCCCGGCTGCGTTTATCCCACAAGCGTGGTGAGACCTGGTCTCAGGTCGTGCTAGCTTATTTTTCTTGACGGCTAGTAATGATGGAGAAAATGGCGCAATATGAAGTATGCGAAGTTGGAAAAGCTGAGCTACAGCCGCATCGGCCTTGCTGATGTCGACCAGAACCTCCCTTGGAGCATTGTGGGGATGTGGCGGGCTGAAACATGGATATTGGTGAGCCGAAGCAGCTATGAGGCTATCACGATGCTGGGTCTAAAAGGTTGAAAGTGTACTAGACTAGTAGTGTATGTACCAGTATGACTAAGAAATCGAGACCATCAATTCTTAGGACGAGGCCTTCAGCTGTAGATGGCCATTGGCTAGGTACGAAGAGATCAACCAGGATCAACTTAACATTGCATGTCAGCCTCATCGGACGAACGGAAGCGTATCCGTTTGGGAGATAATAACGTGTAAGAAGAAACAACGGATGAGGGCGGCCAAGGGGCACGCCGCACATCAAAAGAAAGAATCCCTGTTATTGATGTAAAATATAACGAACCTTAGTCCGTGTTATCGCAATTTCCTGCGTGTGATAGATGCATTGTCCATGTTATCTCTTTTCTCTTTTTTTAAGAGCAAATGCAGTCACATTATGATTCGTTGAAATAAAATTGTTGGCTGCATGGGCTCTGGAAAGGGAAGCGGCTGCATATTTTCGACCCCCCACATAACAAAGCAACAGGCCGCCACTGCCAGAGCCTCTGCAATTATCCCTAAAATACGCTGTGTGACCCTTGCAAATTACGAACGCTGTCTTATCGTGTGCCACTTGGCACCTATTGACTATGACCTGACCAGATGCCAACATGCAAGCGTAGGGAACTGATAGGTCGAAATGAACAGCTCCTGCGCCAGCACTCGATGTCTCTTTCCTCTTCTCTCCAGACAAAGACATCATATCATACCTAATGAAAATGCATTCATTGGTTATACATGTGGGTCTATGTTAAACGAGAAGGGACATCACTGCCTGCTCTTACTGATGCAAGCAGGATATTCACGGGTTGAAACCACCTAAACACCTCAGACCTGGAACGCGAGCCTTGAAATCAGTGTCCTTGGAAATATAGAGTGGGTTCCAGTGATCCCGGCGCTTAGTCTAGAAGACAGGGACACACGCAGTTCTTGGTCTAAGGGGCACGAGTGCTCAACATAGCCCACTGTCCGTAGGCGCGTTACCCCAGATCCTTGCCGTTCAGCGGATAGATGAAGGGCCATCCCCGCGAATGCCCACGCCCCATTTGGTACAAGCGAATGCCATCGCTTTTTCACGCTGGGGCAAAGCTAACCACCCGATGTCATTTGCCAATCGGCTGTGAAGACAAATGGTTATCGTACACACCAGTCAGGTCCTGAATCTCTTCACCTCTTTACCTTGCACAGAGCACTTCCCACACGACAAAGCAGGGTGATTGAACTGGTGTGGCTGCAGGTCGCATCACCAGCTATCCTGGTGGCCCAAGAAGTTGCGTTGGGCTAAATTAATAACTCACAGTAGCTAGCGCTCTTTGCACGCCAACTTCGTCAACCTGCCACCATCCTGCCTGGTCAATAATAATAAGTGAAAGTTATATCAGACCAGACAAGAGGTTATCTGATCGATACTGTGATGTCGCACTACTAAGGCGATGCCACTATTTCGCTTCTGAGCTAAACCTCTCACTTTGCCATGTTTCACATTCACCAGCCCCAGGAGTGCCCACGGCTAGAGGGCTGCATCATGATGCTGCCCAAAAAGGCGGAGATAGAGGAGAGCATTACAGAAACCTTATCCATTGAGAACGGTATCTTCAACCACCCAGTTGTTATTCTCTCAAGGGGAATTTATCGGGGAAAAGTGGCAATCTTTGTCGTCAGTTCCTCTCGTTCATGCGCCGTATCACGCCTAGGTGCACAAAATCACTAATGGATGGCGCTAGGTGACAAGCTTCGACAATACAGCGATCGAAAGACGCCATCATGATCCAGTCCGACGACAGTCCTACCTACCGATACACCCGGCCACTCACCCAGATACAAGGCGCATTCTCATTGCTGCACATGGGAAAACTATGAAGAAGCAGTCTTATGTTAATACGAAGAACATTTACGAAATCCCGTTCATAGCCCTCCGTTCATGTTGGCGCGACAGCGATCTTCACTTGGAGAAAGAGTCAGTCCGATTGCTTGCCTCAGAATTATGGAAGCAAAACGTTGCCGAACTTTCTATCAGACTTCAAGGTCATGGCATATTCGAGCGGGTAGCCCAGTCGACTTATAACGAACTTCCTGTTCCAGCCTTCGCCCGCCACGCTGAGAGAAGTCTCCCTCGACAACTTGGACACGATACGAGCTTTACTGCGACATCTCGCCCTCTTCCGGCATCGTATGGAACATTCACCCAAGACTTGAGAGTGGCAACCCATCCGCAGGCCCCTACTACGACCACTGCCAGCAGAGGTGTTTCTCAGGCGGCCAATAATTATCCACATGGAATGTACCAAGGTCGCCAATCTGTGTTGGCGAGATCCGGCGACGCCATGTCACTGCCAAATGGATTTTCAACGGCGCGGTCGCCTTATAATGGGGCAGATACTGACGCAGATGGAACGAATTGGCTGGCGAGGGGTCTTACCATTACGTTTTTCCTAGTAGCTGGGTGGTACTGGCTTTCCGGGACCAATGACTATTGAAGTGAATTGACGCTGGAGGAATATGAGGGTTAAGCGAACGACACGCCCGCTCTATAGCAGCGCACTTTTGAGTAGACTTAGCTGGTGGGGGTTGGCTATATCGGAATTCACTGAGATATTTGAGATGCCTGTAGGCGACGCTCATCATATGTTAAGTCAATCAATCACCCTAATCAAATCGATCAAATCATTGAATTCTCACAACAATCTGGCGCTGTGAGAGCAAAACGATTGTCAGGCTCTCTGATTTGTGCAACCAATGATTTAGGGTAAGCGATATCAATAATGAGGCCTTCTACCTGCAAGTTGTTGTTGGTTTGAATGCAGAAAGATTGACCAACACTTGAAGCTTAGGTCAGCCTCACCGGACGAACGGAAGCATATCATCTCGGGAGAAGATAACAGATGAGAGGAGAGGAGAAGCGAGGCAAAGCGAAATATACCTAAACTTCCGAGAAATTAACCTCTATTTTATTCATAAAAGAGGCACTTGCAGTTTCTTGCCTACGCTTCCAACGTTATCGCCTTTTCTTCTTCTTTTTGAAAAAAAGAACAGACCCACCAACTGTTGGCCGCACAGCCCTGCCAACATAACTAAAAGGGAAATGATTACATATTTTATCCTACACAGATAACAAACGATAGGTCGCGGTTATCTGGACCGCTGCAGTTATCACTGGTCTATGCTGTATGGCGCTCAGATGATGTCCGTCCTGTCTTTAGTTTACCGCAGAGCGGCGCGGGGTATTAGGGCATGTAGGGGTAAAGGTAGTAAGGGTGTGTTAATAATGATCTTACCGGATGGTCGAAATAACTCGGAGCCGATGCTGCATCTAGCGGAACCCGCGATTTCCCAACTCCCAGTGCGAGGTTACTTGTCCATCTCTGAGAAAACCCTGGCATTCAATAATATCATGACTTGGCAATATGCAACGTGACGAAAGCCAGCGTCTACCTGAATGACCCTATATTTAGGGATGTATGAATCTATCCAGTTTCCTGACTTGGATTTCTGCAATACATGCTCGTAAAAGAGACAGGTTCCAGGAATGCGAGCTGGATTGCTAAGAAAGACGGCAAATTTCTCGGCTGCATTATGCTAGACTCAGATGAAACACCCAAAATGGCTAAACTTCGCCTTCTTATGGTAGAAGAAGGTGCAAGAGGTTTTAGGGTTAGGATAGCTTTAGTACAGGCTTGCATTAAACTTACTAAGGAAGCCGGGTATAGGTACATCAATCTCTAGACGTAGAGTGTGCTGGAGGGTGTGAGGTGTATATATACTAAGTCTGGGTTTAAACTGGTTGAGATGCAGCCTTATAATGATTGGGGAGTTGATATAGTGGGAGAATTTTAAAGTCTGAGACTATAAGGGAGATGATACGAGACTGGACAGACTACCATGTCTTTATGTTAGGGGCTGGGACGGGGTGGCTTCTACTATCCAGAGCTAATTTTACCAGCTTGTTTCCTTATTTAAGTAAAACATATATAAGTAGGGTTTCAAGGAAAAATAGAGAAATATAGAGAAATAGAAAATTAAATAGAAATAAGGAGATAAAAGATAGCTTTATAGCTAAAATATATAAAGAAGAGAGATAGGAATTAAGAGAATAAATAATAAGGAAGTAATAAGCTCCTAACCTACAAGCCAGTTACTGTATTACTTAGCAACTAACGAATTATTTTTTAGTAAGAAATAAGATAGCGCTAGCACGACATAGGGTATAGAAATAGAAGCGCTAATCAAAACAGGGGCTTAGAGTGAAGCGAGACGCGTCCTGTTGCGTAAATTGTAAATAAGCATACTGTATCAATGCTGAATTAAAACGCATCACATTGTTCACTTTTTGTCTATACCAATTTACTAATGTCCTTCCAAATAATTACCCCTAGATTTTACACTTTCTGTCTGTACATATTAATACAGCAACAAGATTCAATAAAAATAACCTGCTATTTATCTCCTCCTTATCTATATATATACTTATGCTTCTGATTTCCTACTTACATCTATTGCATTCTACGCTTTTGCCTTCTCCTCTAGATTTAAAAAATTGTAGAAGAAAAGAGAATAATATTAAAGCAGTAACAGTATCTAACAATATAGAAAGGGCTAATGCTATAGAATCTTTACCTATTGCACTAACTGTAGAGTATAATAATTAGCTTATAAATTTCTTAAGTTACTTTCCTTATACGTTTACCTTAGGGTATAACTACTAATCTACTTTAATAATAAATGTAGATACACTATCTCCCCCAATAGATCCCATCCTACTAATTATCTCTGAGATAAATATAATATCCCTCTATAGCAGCAGAAAGGTTTTAGTAAGCTACTAGTTACACTGGACCTTAAAAATCTAGATTAGGCTGCGCTACTTGCAGATGATATGCCTGAAGATAGAAAGCTTCGGTCCCACGATGGATTTTCCTGTCTGTATTGCAAATATCGCATCATCAACTTCATGCTCATCATGCAACGTTACAGCCAAGACCTGCCCAATTACCCCCAACACCCGCGGAGATCTACCAGGAAGGCAGATATCGAGACATCAGCTGAAACGTAAACTGCTGAGGTATATCAGAAACTACTGTGGCGCGATTGAGCTAGCTGGCCCAAACTCTCTGCGTTACCGGCCGGTTTTGACAATTTTTGAAGCTCTCTGGGGAAAGAGAAAACAACCTCGGTCCATTGTAATTTTCGGGTTTGGTGCAAACCTTGACCGGCTGCAGCCACAAAAGCCCTTTCGATGGGGGCAAGCAAGGCAGACTTCAATACTTGCTACTCCGCATACAGGGGCTTAATGGAGGGCAGACTGGCCCGCTCCGCGGAGATCGCTGAGTCCTGACTAAAGAATCTGTATTACCAATTCGCCCTCAGAGAAACCCCCTTCTGCGTTGCAGGTGTTGGCTGTAACCGAGCTTCCTCTCTCGCCTTAAAAATAAATACCCATGAGTTGCTTCGGGTACGACGGTAGACAAGGTGGATTAAACCGGCACTTTGCCAGCCATCTTGCACATCGTCTTTGTCGAGCTGAGGTGGCTAGGTGCAAGTTTGCAGGGGCAGCTCACCAACTGCCGTCCGTTCGAAAGAGGCCCGAGCGTTGAAACATTGACCAATTGGACCCAAGCCGGCGCTGCCTTGTGTGTGAAAGTGAGCAGTCAAGGGTCACGCCAACAAAGACTAGTTACTCAACCATTGACAAGACTTCGACGCATAATTAGTGGGAGACTCCACCTAGCTCGTGGTTAACCGCCCTAGCGTCAATTGCTTACCGCAGCTTACAAGATAAGGCGGACATAGCAAGATTCTTAAGTCATGGTTCAGGCACGAAATGGAATAGCTTGCCAAGATATTAAGTCTCAAGCTCAATGTGGCTTTTACCCTAATTGGTCTTGAAAAGGTCTTACTTTTAGAGCTGAAAATTGCTGTTGTGTTATTTGCAGAGGGTTCTCTTGCACAAGCCACCTAGGGGTCGGATCCCCCTGATCCGTTCATCTTAATAGGGACAGGCACAGGCATGCATGATACGCGGCAATTTGTTTTATAGAGTGACTGTGTACATGTAGTGAGCAGTTTGAAAAACTCCGCGGGACATAACGTACTAGCTCTTTCAGCGCCAACGGAACGGGAAATATTTAACGGCCCTTAAACGGTAAGATCGGCTCGTTCATCAGGCTATAAGTGGTTGCATCATATTACAAGTATATCCTACTTCGTACCGACATAGTGTTGGAGGTAATTGAAACTTAAAACCAGGTTTATAAGTTTAGGTGGACAACCCATCTAAAGGGACTAGAGGTTGTCCTCGCGGAGCTCGTCGTCGCAGTAGAATGAAAGAGTTAGTGCTGCAAAAGAACAGGAGGTGATACTTCAGATGTCTGATCTTTGCTCCTGGTCGGGCCTAAGTAATCCATGCAAGCCGCGAAGCTCATGAGAATGAAGGTCAAAAACTTCTCCGCATGCCCTGCTCAGCTCAGCCGTCGAAGGAAACCAATAGTTTCCATCCAATCCGGAAATGAGGATTATAAGTGGCGCACACAACTTGCTAGGCTACTTAGCTTTCATTTCTCAAATCCAGGTGGCGTCTACTTTCTTTTTTCTCTAACCTTCGTATATGTATTTATTATCTGGATCCCTCCCCCCCCTAGCGTCCCTTAACACAACAATCGACAATCGGCCATTATTGATATCAATTCAAGATGAAACTTATCGCACTTGGCGCGCTCTTTCTTCCTTTTGTGCTCGTCTACGGCGATCTCTTTGATGGCGTGGACCCATTGTGCGCTCCTTGTCTTGACGAGGTTGTCGCCGATGGTCCTAGCAATACGAAGTCAAAGGAATTTGCCAATTATCTTTGCATGGGTCCTGGCGCATCCGCAGTGGGTCTCTGTATAAGTGAATCAGAATGCGGCACCTCGACCTCCGGTGACATAATTGACCAAGCAGAGGCACAGGGCCGGAGTGCTATTATAACGGGTATAGCGTTCGACTATTGGTATGTATATGTCCTGATCAAAGTTTAGGAATACTTCCTGATCTATTTGAATAGTGTTCAGTACTATCCGGAAGAGACGTGTGCGACTATCGAGAATACAGAGTTTGCCCAATTGCCACCATGTCCCGAGATTAGGAAGGGTAGGGGAAATGGTGGAAATGATTCGCCTGGTTCCGACTCGGAAGATTCTACTACTGAGACGACTGAGGCCACTAGCTCTGGCAACTCCCACGTCACGTACTCCGCTCCGGGCTCTGACAGCACCGGCTCTAGCCCTCAGTCTACTAGCTTATCAAATTCTGGCTCATCTGGATCTGGCTCGCGAGGTTCTGGCAGCTCACACACTTCGACCGGAGGTATCCCAGCTGTTATGGGTGCTTTTGCTTCCTGGGAGATGTTAACCGGACTGGTCATATTGGCTGTGAATACCTAGGTGTTATTCGCAGGCGATTTAGCTTAGATCGTCTAAGAAATTGGGTTGTGGGGTTACCATTTTTCGCTCTTACAGCTTTTGTCTTACAATAATCTGGTGATGAGGCCTATTAGATCGCATTGGACATTCTCACTAAAACTTGGAATACGCTAATAAAGACAGGGGTAGATCTTATTAAAATAAAAGAGATATAGACCTCATCGAACTTTTCTCTCTACTGACGCCAGTATATATGCAATTAAAATCTTGCCCTTCCTACCAGTTATTCTTACCAGTCGTCTACTTTTATTATACTGCATTAACTAATCAGGTGACACTCACCATTTCAACTATAGGGCCTCACAGCACCGTAACTTTCAGCCTAATAATCAGGACGTCGAACAAAGATGTTCTTCCTCTCGTTCCAGCTGTCCCATCTCAATGCGTCCCAAACCACCTCGACAACGTCTTGATATTTTGCAGTTATTTAGTTTCAATTAAGAAGGCTAGAGATTGACAGTAAAGAGATGAGCAAAAATCCCGAGAACTATCAGACGCTATGTTTCAGTCTGGTTCTGATCCCTGCACACATGGCTTACTTGCTGCGACGATTGGCTAGTGGTTGCGACAACGAACAAGCCTCAGCGCTTCGACTGTATCTCTGACTGGTTTGGGTGGACACTTGGTGGGCCTCGTAGCCAAGCCCTTACTGAGCGGACGTCTTGGACCTGCAGTGAGAAGAAAAATCTGTCATCTAAGCAATAAGAATTGTTAAATTCTCATTCGATACGCCCCAAGGCAAAGTTAGAAGTGCAAGCGCTTACTTTACCAAAATATCATATTTTAACCGCCTCAAACTAGACACTAAACATAAAATGAAACTTACTACAGTTGCGACTTCGTCATCGTAGTGAATTGCATGGGCTTTGAGAGCAGCTGGAGCGTACTTCGTTTAACAGGGCTCGAAGGACGGGACGATCCAGATGCTGAAGAGGATTGCCCCAGAGTCGAAGGGTTGGAGAAAGGTCGGCCGGGAAAAGTCTCATGCTGAGGGAGTCGGGGTTGCGAGGTATTGTCATTACCGTCATGTCGAGTTCGTTTTGGGGACCGTGTTTCTGTAGGTGGAGGAGTGGTGTTCAGCCAGCCATCGACGTAGGCTGAGAGTTGGGTTGAGTAGCTCATTGTGGGAGAATGAGAATGGGAGGTAGTTCCATTGACGTTTTGGTTGACGCGTTGAGGTTGTTGTCAAGCGATATGATGAGCCGGCTAGTGTGGTCATAAAGTGGCGCCTGGGATCGTAGCTGGTGAGGCTAGTTAGCGCGGGGTGATCGTTGCGGCAGGTGGGCCACGAATTAATTCCAACGACCAGAACTCTGACTGCATGGACATCGGATTTGGAGAGATAACCCTGGCAAATATTCTTGTGAACAAAACGTCAAAATGCAAGTAAAGGTGTCTAATGAATGATTGAGTTTTCTTCAATGGTCAGCACAGGCGCAATGTTAAACAACACATCTTTAACGAGAAAGAACAGAATATTGAACAAGCGTGGTCGGTACTATCTTTCGTCTTCAGGTTTATCTATTTATATCGCGCTCTTGTTCGGGACGATGTGAACGAGGATACCTGATCCAGGACTTGTTGACATAATAATTGAAGATATGTAGTGTGAAACACGTGGTTTTGTTGCACGCAATTTCGAGTCCCCTGTTCTCGAAACGTCAATACAGTCCTTTTGTACGGCTCGTTTCAATTTTATGGATTGACAAGGTTGTAGTAGCTGAGTTCCGTTGTGAACCATTAATTGTATCTACCTTCAAGTCGAAATCGTGAAATACCCTTAAACCGCACGGTAATCTTTCACTCTAGGCTAAGATATTCAACTTGACAAATTTCTGTACCCTCGCGATTGTTGCGTGTTTGAGAACAGCTTAGCGGTAGTTTGATTAAACCTGGGTCTTCGTGTAGTGATCTTGGCTAAATACTTTGTCAAGAAAGTAGCACTTTGAGGCTTCCGGTCGAGTTCTTTTGTTGCCATGATTGAAAAGAGACGGCTCCAGCAGTTTTCCGTTGGTATAAGAGTGGACGAGAGTAAAATACCCTTATGATGGGTGTCAGAAGGATTATTGTCCAAAGAGGGGGCGCCAAAATAGGGTTGCCCAAGTGCTTTTCAGAATTGATATGATGGCTGATATGTTTCGCCTCTCATGATCAAGATGGTTACCTCTTTTGACAGCCTGACGCCTCCCAAGCATAGATCTCGGAAGCTCTGATCAAGAAGAGGCAAGGCAAACTCATTGTAGGAAGTCCCAATACAAAACACGATGACTATACTGGTCGCTTTCGTTGAGCGCAGCGTATTAATGACCTTCAATTGGTTGTCAGATGGTGTTCGCAGTGGCACTGTTCAAGGAACATAGGACTTGTTATTTGATTGACCTCTGGTACAAAGCTGTGGATTGCTGGCACTTCCAGGGCCACTCTTCTTCACGTGCCAATCTGCAGTTCTTGTTCTCGCCCCACGCAGTCCAGCTTTCCTCATCCCACTCCCTTTCACCTTCACCACTCATCACCACACTCTTCATTTTTCATAACCACATACTTTACAACAAACCACTGTTATTTGATAAGCTCTTCTATCTGAACACCCCCAAGCCTACTTCTAGTGACCTTTTACTAGTCCTTCGACATTCTACCGAGTCTGAAGTCTTCTCGCGAAGATGTTTTCCTCAGCGAGCCAACGGCCCGCCGTCCGCTCCGTGGTATGTTCATTTCCTCTATCATTATACGATACTTAAGATGCTAACGACATACAGACCCAGCGAATAAGAGATCAGATCGCTTCTGTAAAAAAGCACATGCCGTTCATCAACGAGCCAGTTGCTGCCGTGGCGCCTGCCGAGACTATCGAGGATGACCCCAAGATCTCTCAAGATATTCAGCCAGAATCGCCCTGTACTACCCGGGAAGACTACGTCTATCACTCAAGCGTGCAGCTCATCCCAATTCAGCGAGCTATCGGCAATCGCTATGAATATCAGTTTGTGAAGCCGGCGGATGTGACGGAGTTGTCTTATGATGGCTGGGAAGTGTGGACTTCCAAGGCCACTTCTGACGACACTTCCAACGACACTTGCAACGACAATGATGATGCCGACCACATCGCCGCAGTGAGCTGCTCCTGCCAGCCCGCATCATACCGGGTCAGATACAAAGACGTTATGCATCTTCGTCCCGATCGCTGTGTTTCTGGTTGGGGTGATTGGGATACATACCGCCCCAACCAGATCGTCGATGGGCATGAAGATACCAAGGACTGGCATGCACCCACAAAGGGCCCGTTCACGACCATTCTTCAAGATGGCACTGGGCGCTCCGCTTTCGATCTCTTCAAAGTTGTGAATGAGCAGTCCAGGGGGCTCCCGACTCTACGCGAGGCGGTTAAGTTCTATCAACAGCAAGTTCAGCATGAGGATTGGCAGGAGGTTGAAGAATGTGACTTCTGCGCAGGAGATGGGGCCGGTTCTACGAACGTTTTGTTCAGAGTTTGAGTGTGACACATCTGGAGATTTCCCAACTTGTAATTGACAAGGAACTCGGACTTCACTCCCTAATTGTTTTGAAAGATTGCATATGACTTGCTTTTGAAATTATGAGGATGGTGATTTGGAAGGAGATAATAGATTCAGTAGCGATCATGTAGGGAAGAAGCTTCCACAGAATGCTGATTATTTGTCCTGACCCGAATGCGCCGTATGTTCCCCATGACTAACATCCCTCTATCCCTGGTAGGGAGCAATGACCACAGCGTACAGCGCTTTCTCTAGACGTTGAAAGAAGATGACTCCATTGGTTTTCTGAGTGACTAATTGCAAAGCGTTGTCATAACTGTTCCTACTGATCAGCACTGATCAGCTTAGACACGAGTAGAAATTGAAACTACTCCTCTCATTCGAGATGGCATTTCTCTTTGGTTGATTATCTTCATTGGTGCAACTTGGAAATTAATAATTAAATGTTTTTTGTCTATGCTCCGCTAAATCGACGACCAGCTACAGAAATCTCCCCTCCTTCTACCTTTAGAGGTCTCCCGTCGCGTCCTATCCCTTCTCCGCATTCGCTTTCCCGTGGTGTAAACACTCCCTGATCTAATTACTATAGTCACTCTCCGACCAAGACATCGGGGACACTAGTCTAAGGAAGCGGACGGCTGGTTACTCCTAGGCGTGGTTGAATATCGTCTTCGCAGCATGTCCGAATTTCCAAGCCCACTCGATTCTCATGAGACCGGGCATAACTAGTTCGCAAATGCAAACAAAAGAAGCCATGAGGAAATAATACAGAACGATTCTGCCAGTAAACTTCATAACGATAATCCAACAAGAGACTGTAATACGAGTAGTTATCCGGATTGTTTGAGAGGCATTCCAGACAGTCACCAGGGTTAGGTCCCTCCGTCAAACATGAGTAGGCAAAACTATGATCTGCTAATAGGGAATCGACGCATTGTGCTAACAGATTGGCGCTCAATGTGAACGATTTCGCCGAAAAGACCTCTGTAGGGGTTTACTAGCATTTAACACACTCTTTTCTAGAGTTACAATTCTTCTAGTCCTGAGTTGGTAGAGTGAGAACCAAGTCCCTCCAATAGCCTCTCTCCTGCTCGCGAGACACCTCTCTCAACTTCAAAATCCAGACCAACGGATCAACAGACCTCACACTGATCCGAGACATAGCACAATCATACCGATCCATCTGCACTCCATCACTGTGATAGCCATTCACTTCACAGTCACCAAGGTTCAACGTCCCGTCCAATGAATCAAGTGAAGCCGCGCCGTGGGGCTTATCGGTCTGATTCCGAGGGTTCCTCGGTCTCACCGAACTTCCTCTTCTGGCTAGCCAGTCTCACGTCCGGTACAGCCTGAAGCGCAGGCGCGTGCTCAACACCGACCAAGTGGAGGACGATACGTTCCGAGAAGGTATCGTATGGCTTGAAAGGAACCTTGACCCAGCTGACAGAGGGGAAAAGATCAGGTTCATCGAAACTGCGCGTCGGGTGGTGACGGCACTTCAAGAGCCGCCATGGGATGTCGGCTTTGTAGACATAAGCGTGTTCATGATCATCGTCGTTTGTGACCAGAAGGCGGGTCTGGTAAGTCAGCTTGACTCTTGAAATTGGTTGAATGCTGACATACTGGAAAGATAACTTGTGCCGGGTCGTGGTTTCTGTACTACTGAAACTGGGCCAGACAGAGAAGCAGACACACCATATAAGGGTCGGTACGCCAGTCCTGGGGAACAATTCGCGCTAGTCTCCGGTCATAGAGTCGTTGAACGGCATCGTTGTTTATGCCTCGGGGAGCTCTAGGAGCGGCGTGTCTCTTTCGGCGAACGTTGTCAATGTCGTATCTGTAATAGCCGAAAGTTGGCTCTGGTAGTCCCATGGCTTGGTTGTCCTTGACGGCGTTAAACTTCTCCTTGTCGATGCGGTAAACGTCGCATCCACTCGCACGATGAATGAGACTCCCGGCAAAGTAGAACGCCGGGTGTTCTCTAGAGAAAGAAATCAGTTTGAAGTGACAATGGGGATTCAAGGTGGGACTCACTGGACAAACGACAAGAGAGTACTACTACCTCGACGAATGAGTAAGTCGGCGACGTAGACTGATTTCAAACTAGGCGCGTATCTTGTCGCAAGTTTCTCGGCCGTTGCTGTCCGGGCCTTGTCCTCGGGGGCTCGAAGGAGTACATTGTCGGTGATCTGGTTGAAAGTGCAGTTGACGACTCGGAGATGGAATCCAGTTCATGTGATAGGATGAGTAGCGAAACAAAGTCGTGTCTGTGGTCGACATGGTTGCGGCTACTCGGTTACCCTGTTTGTGTTGTGATGGAAGAATTGGAAAAGGTCGGGACGCGAACGAACCGCGCGAGAGCACGTGACAGTTGGCTAGACAGCAGTTCAGGAGTAGAAGTGCCTTTCTGGACTGACAATTTACTGCGACAGAGAACAGGCTTGGAGACAAAATAGAGTCTTGATGTACAGTCGGTCTTGAGAAGGAAGCAATTGTGCGAGCATAATCAGGAATGACTTGAGTGTGGGTCGCTGTTGCACCTGCAAAGTTCTCCACCAAGGCTACTACCATGACAACCAGGAGTAGACACAAGATCTGCACTACGGATAGGACACGGCTTTAATGGTTGGCCAAGCTTTTGAATGGAACTTAAAGTTAATGACATTTCATAAATGTCGGGTCCCTGCATTGAGCTTTTTGCCCATAAAAGCGTTAACTCCTGCTGGTTTGGAAATTGCCAGGAAGTACTTTACGGCATATTGGTATAACCTTTTTAACATACAGGCTACTTTGGTGGGCATGTACCTGCAAGTAGTGAAAGGCTTAAAAGGGAAAGGGAAGTTCGGCATCGCACTTTGTCATTAAATATTACCCAATTGGTATCTTGGAACTTCTTGGCATCAGATATGCTCCTGCCCATTATATTGACAAAAGTCTTACAAGCAGTCTCAACGAACAATCGGTAAAAGCCCAAGGTAGTTGTTCTCAATACTCCCGTTTAGACGTTTTTAGGCGCAGAAGAAATCATGATAAACGTGTTGACAAATGATGCAGGTCGAGTGAACAGGGAAAGTGTTGATAGGTCGTCGGTAATTTGAGTCTGGGAGTCAATAGCCGTGGTCTTACAATTCTTTGGCTCTTGATAGTAAACATTCCGGGCCGCTTCAAGCTGTGATTGTTTGAAGATGCGGTTCTCTCCGTAGAGATGCAAAAGGTCGACTGGCGGAGATTCGTAGCTGCGAAACTGACGGCCAATCCCAAGTCGTAAGTAGATGTATGTGAGTCATTGAACAATGCTCGCTCGTGCCCCCCACCGCCACAGTTCCAGAAGCTCTCTTGACGGACCGGCTCCCCCAACTTTGAGTAAGTACTAGACCTTGAACAACCTCATTGTCCTTGGACATACCACCTCCCGAATTAACAATATTAATATTCTTCATTGTGATTGAAGCAGACAGTAGTTCCATTTACTGCTGGGATACCGCCATGATGCATGTCCTTTAAAGTCTGGGCGATAATTATCCAACCTCGCTCACTGGTACAATTGTTATGCGCAGTCAACCTGCCATATTGCAACGAAAGATTACTGGCTGTTCTATTACCACTTTCGACGGTAGAGTTACTAATAGAAGTTCCTCGTCGCTTCCGAAGGCCATCCCAATCAAGAACAAAGTCGTTGCAATAGCGTTGCTGTTTATCGAACTTAAATGACATTCCATTACCCTACATCTTGATCGGCAGCATAAGTCTAACGACCCTAACCGAACAATCAAACCTCAGTTACTATGAGCTCCAAGGGGCAATCAGACATAGCATCAAAAACTCGAACGACGTTTAGTATAAATTATGCGCGTTGCGAGCCATTCCCTGGAACAATCAATCAACGTGCAAACTTCGAAGTGCAAACTTGCCACACCCTGTGGCGCAGCTGCGGCGTGCCTGTCAAGAAGCTGGTCCACTGAAGAAGCGCTGTAAATTAGTGCAGATGCAGCGCGTCGACAGTACTTAAGCGGTGTACCAAATTGTTCACCGATCGACTCTTGCACAGCCTGTTGCTGAGTCACTGTACGATATGATACGAGCTGCATCGGACGACTTCTCAGACTCGGGGACAAGTGCATGCTGATTACAATACCCATGGCGTATAAAATCCTGACATGCGTTCAAGAGTCAGACACAAATGCGGTGAGAATCGCGTCACCTGTTATCATTGTGTTCAACAAATTCTGGTGTGAGTACACTTTGACATCTGTGATAGTGAACTCTCTATATAGTCTAGCCAGAAGGGTTTTAAGTAAGTTATTTAATTTAGTAAACTTAAGGGTAGTTATCTCTCTTACATAGGTTTCATAGTATAACGGCTATGTTAGTAATAGTTAGAGTTCAGTTACTGTAGGCAACTTCGATTGTTATAAGCCCATGCTGACCTGTCTTAAGGGGTCAGCTATAAATTCTGTGGTACAAGGAACAGAAAGTGAGACCTACAGACTGATCTCTATTTACCATGTGTAAACCGTTTAGTTGAATTGGAGCCCTACTAAGTTATAGATATCTATTTTATTATATTTACGATGTATTGAATGAGCCATTCATCTTGTCTCTTCAGCTTGTGATAGATCTGACTGATACAACATTCACCCCGGCCGTAAGTCCACCACATACAGCGCATCTCTCGTATCAGACCAGCAAAGCAAGCAAACAACGCCAGAGCAATCGGATCTTGTTGCCTGAGCAAAGCCACGTACTTGTCTGATATAGCAAACATCCAGGCAAAGACGTCCATATTTTCCAATTGCTCCAGCGGTTTATCATAAACAGCGCGATAGGCTCGCCGCAGGTGGTCGATTGTGCTGTCATAGGCATCTAGCCTTTCCTTATCTTTGACATGATCGTATATCGCCGCCTGCATTTTGGACCACGCGCTGGATTGGTCTGTATCCAGAGTTATCAAGGGATCGAGAAGCCGTCTCCGTCGTTCAGATCCAAGCTCGAACATAGGCTTCAATGGACCTGAATGCAACACTTGCTCGTACGGGGGGCCGAGGAGATGCCTCGTGCCGCGGTAAAGAACAACACATTCAACCAAGCTCTCACACCCAATTTCAGTTGGCTGCTCGGTATCAGGACCACACTTGGGTGAGTGGCCACAGCCGCGTGCAAGCGAGATTATGCATGTCAGTGCTGAGAAAAGAAACACGGCGGTGCAATTTTCTGTTGTAATGTTATTCAACGCTTTTTGTGCACCCGTAACAGCCTGCTGTTGTAGCTCAATGCCCGATGCCCACCTGGCCTGGTTCTGGTCAGGTAGCTCGTGAGCCATATGCATCGAAGATAAGGCCAGAATGGCATGGATAACAAAGGGAAAAGAGAATCCGATACGCGGTATGTCGACCTGCCAAAGGCCCTGAACCTGTCCGTTGACAGAGAGTGTCAGAGCTGTGGAGGATGTGAAATGATGCAGTAGACTCAAGTGTTGAAGCGTGTAGGTACCGTTGGCTGACTGCAGACCCTGACCTGGAAGTACTAAGGCTTCTGGCGTTTCATACAAACATTCAGAGGTTCCATGGATCTGGCAATTTCTACATCGCGGCTTGATCTCATCACACTAGGGGTACAATTGATGAGCAGGCGCGCGTTCCGATGGAGGGAGGGTAATAACGAACCTTGATTCTCCTCCGTTTACACGTTAGGCAGCCTGTCCTGGTCTTGTTGTGTGCTCGCCGCATCCCTCAGTTGGAACGGTCGCGTGAGAAACAAAGACGCACGTGAAAGACCTGGCCCAAGCAGCAGGGTAAGTTGAAAAATCCAAATACCTATCAAATGGGTTACTTTGATGACTAGGTGGTCGGGACCACGTTTCTCCTGCTAGGCTAACTGCAATGGTCTAAGCGCAAGTCCCTTCGACGACCAGCTGTCAGCTGTCTACGATAAAGTTTTATCGTTTGTACTTTCAGTTGCCATACTAAAACTGTATTTTAGAACAAGCATCCGTTATAGTGAATATCAACGGTATCGGTAACTTCAGCTAAAGTAAGTTATTTTTGAAAGGCTAAGTGTATAAAACTTAGGCATAGGGGAAGCAAATGAACCCCACTTGATACTCTAAATGTTAAAGAAACAATTTTACATTTACGGGCGAGAATGGGATATTGCACGCTGTAAACTTACGTAAAGAATTCACGTAAAAGGTAAGAATCGAAGATGGTCTTAAGCTTTGTATGTTCATATTGCAGCTCCCAGAAGGCTGGTTACGAGCGTAAAGTATCGCCGGTCCGTGATTGGGCCAATGAGAGAGCGACATACTTGCCTCCGTCCACAAATTAACTTTGCATTGACACTGGTCAGTGCTTCGTACCGATATACGAGGTCCACGCTAGTCCTTCCATGTGTATCAAATATCGTAGCCTTAATTTTATGTTCCCTGGATGACGTTCCACATCGAAATATAAATCAAGTCATAGACTCAGCTCAGTATCATTCCAAACAACACCTTCATCTTTCATTCCTTTCTTTCAACCTGTCCTACTTTATACACTCCCCAAAAAACGTACAACTTCAACTTACCTTCACCATGGTTTCTCCTACATTCCTCTTTCTGTCCACGCTGTCTGGCATCGTTGCGGTTGCCTCTGCTGATTCCGGCTGCCGCTGTGGCGACTCAGCCTATCTCGCCATCCCCCGGGTCAACTTGTCCACCCCAGAGCAACTGAAGCCATGTGCTGCCTACAGTCAGTTGCGCTCGCTTCCTCCTCAGTACCTGAGACAGATACTAATACTTGTTCTAGAGCTTCTTGATGCTCGAGGTTCCGGAGAGCCCCAAGGTGTTTCCCTTATGTTCCAGAACACTATCGAGCGGATTATGGCCAACAACACCGGTGCCGTCAGCCAATCTGTCGTCTATCCCGCAGGGTTCGACCAGAATGTTACCGCCGGTGTAAACTTCGTTACCAACATCATCAAGTATGGTCTTCAGGATTGTCCTAAGCAAAAGTACTTCCTCTTCGGCTACTCTCAGGGCGCAACTGTTGTTCAGAAAGCGCTGAATGAACTCGACGATACAAGCATGGCCGCTATCAGCAGCATTGTAATGGTTGGAAACCCGTATCGCACGCCTGGTAGACTCTCAAACGTCGACAGCCAAGGCCACCATGACAACCGCACTGCGAATGGATTGTTTACAATCCAGTCTCTGCAGTCAAATGACAGCATTCCTACGTTCAACGAGAGTCTTGACCGCAGTGGAAAGGTTGCTGACATCTGTTTGGAGGTGAGTATTTCTTGTCTTAATACAGATCTTCGTTAACATTAGACCTCTAGAACGACATTGTTTGCTCCTTTGATCCCGAGTGCAAGTGTCAGCTTGCCAGTGATCATTTGTCATATGGCCTGATGAAGCCTGTCCAGGACCAGATTTTCAATCATGTCGTCTCCCGATTTTAGGCTGGATGAGCGTGCTAGTGAGTGTCATAGTGTTATGAGCCGACAGGAAGATTAGTAACCCTGTTTACATTCGCACACTTTTCAATAATCACACTCTTTAGCTATTTAATGCAATTAGCCCTAAAACTCTACTATTAGCTATAAACAAGTACTCGGTACCAATTGACTTAAATTAGCACCTTTACCAAGTTATTAGTATAAAAACACAATTTAGAGAAAATCTATTATTTATTTTCTGTTTTATTACCCTAAACTAGATACACTAGTAGACTTATATAATAGAGTAGGAATTTCTAATATTTCTATTGACTAGATTGTGATCAAATGCTACTACTAAGACTTAGTAATTTCTAACCTATTGCCAGCTTAAAATATCCCTATCTATATTTTCTAAAGATAGCTTTGATAGAAAGTTCCCTAAAATATCTTATAAAATACCCTTAGAGAACGACAATGTTGTTAGGTGGTTCTTCTTATGTCTCTTCAAAAGTAGGACCTAATTTCGACGATCAATAGAGGGCAATCATCCCCCATGTTGTATAGTCAATGAACTGGACTGCCAAAACCAACGGAAGCTAGAAATTGCCCAATGTGCTTCAGAGTCGGTTATCGACTAACCTTCGTTCACGAAACGCTGTCCGTCTTTCCAAGGCTTCTTTGTCCACACAGTCTTTCCCATGCTACGGGAACAAATTCATACTCAAAGTCGCGACAACATAGGCCGCCCTGTTGACCTTGGAGGCCGTCAATGTCATGGTAGGTTGGTGTGAACCATCTTTCATGATAACGAAGGGCTGGTTTGGCCTTGGCAGTGATGTCTTTATAGAGGCTATTCAAATAGGAGGAGATTTTTAATTGATTGGTGTTTGGATCCTCCTGGAAAGAATAAGAATCGTACGCATACACCCCGAACCATCATAGGTCTCCCAAAGATGCTCGTTGCGAACACTGACTTCCCACCCATCTACCTTCAACTCTGGATCCCATTCTCCTTCCCCTGTCTTGTTGTAGTACCGCTCAACCTGTATCTCTCGAAGATCAGGGAATCTACCTTGGATAATCAAGTCATGCATTTCTTTGTTAATAACTTGACGCCTGTTGTCATACCAATACTCGCCAAAGTTATCGTTAGAACAATGCAAGTATAAAGTTTGCAAAGATGGAGGCAGGGCCTCATCGAATCGAAAGGCCGGTCGACTAACTTCGTCGCCCGGTTCTCTCACAACCCCAAGAAGTACCTCTTTGTCGATTTTGAGATGTTTCAACGAGCTGAGGGGTTGGAGCAACCCAAGTCTACCTTCAGTGAAATAGTTGAAACTGGAGTCGATAGTATAGATGTCGAACTCCTCCAGACCTCGTCCAAACTGCCTCAGCACATCGCCGAAGTCGTCCAAGTTAACTATCCAGCTATCCTCTTCCCTATCCTCTACCCTGCTCCAGGGGGCCAACTGAATCGACAGACCTTTCAAGTTTGGACAGCGAGTGAGAACACTCCTCAGGCCGGTAGCATCTATGACAGAGTCTTTCAAATCCAGGCATTGAAGGTTAGAAGCTCGACCAGGCCATCTTAGTTGCCTACTTGTGTCTCCAGTCCACTCGATGCCAAACGTGCGTAGTCTTTTCAGTGTGGGGTGAAGGAGAATGGGCTCAATCACGAAGGCGGACAAAACCTCTTCGCTACGTCCTGCTCTTATCCTTACTTCTGTCAGATTGGGAAAACTGTAGGCTGCAGACATTTCCCCCATGATCATTGGCGCGTGTTTGTGGTTTGTCTTGTCGTTTTCTTGATGATCATCTTCGTGACCCTCTTCTTCCCGGTAAATTTGACTCAGCAAACCATCTTCCACCCCTAGACGTCCGCTGAGCATGAACGGCAAAGGACTTTCAACGCGAGCGACTGTGCAATCAACAAACTGTAGCTTAGCCATATATGCCACGGCGAGAGTTCCGAAGGCGCACCCATCCGAAATAGACTTTTCAAGCCATTTGGTAGTAGATGGTGGAAGGTTGAGAGATTCAAGGGCTTTCCTAAGGATGTTTTCAACTGGGATGCGGACCAACGTGGTTCTCAACCGACGGGGACTCCCTGTACTGTCGTCGAAGGAAACATTGCGGACGTGTTGACCCAGTTTAGGGTCTTCGCTCAAAGTTCTCAAGAGGAGTATCTGGACTAGCACTTCATTATCACCTCCTTCAAGAAGAAGAGTGCGATAAAGAAAAGACTGTGCAAGGCGTCGGAAACGGCGGGAAACTTGTGAGAGTGAATGCAAAGTTCTGGGGCATTCGCGTTTGAGTTGAGCCCCGTACATCCACCAATTTTTCAAGGGCATGTAGTCCTCGAAATTGGAGAATATGTGCTGCCAGATCTCGTCAGGTAGGTCTATCATTCTAACGAAAGTTTGAACTTCTCAACTCGCCTAACTTTCCTTCCTCCCCTTGAGCGATTTTATATTAATCCATGTCATTTGCGCTAACTAGATTTGAATTTAGTGTCACTCTAGGGCTTTACCAATCAAGCGATTGGCGTGTGATTTTTGATAGCTCCCGAACACTTTTGAGGTAAGCCCGGGATATCGCTAAGTAAGTTCATACTTTATCCAAACTTACTTTTGATAATTTACTTGCCATATAAGCCGTGGTACTATAGAGCACATCTATATTTTTGTTGTAGTTTCTCCCCCTCCTATTCTTTCCATAGATCATATTTCATGCGTCCAATTGTCAACAGCGTGTTTGTAGAAAGTGCTAAATGCTCCCCAAGGTCACATTTTGGAGGAATTTGTCTCTTGGCTTCTTCTCCCATCAGACCTCGGAACTGTGAGTATTTCATCGACCCAGATTCTACTGGACATATAATGTCTCGACCGAGATAGCGCTGGTCTGCTCAGCGGAATTAGGCTATTCTGTTTCCGTTCACTTTGTTACCCTGAACTAGACACCTATTTGAGTTTTTTGGATGGTCAGCTTGCAAGTCGTGGAGTTCAAATCAAGACAATCCTGCTTAACACACGGGCGGACTAGCGCCATAGGGTATGGAATTTCAATTGTCACCATTAGCCAGATTGTAATGACATATCTCCAACACGACTTGTCCATTTCTCAACTGGCGACAGTTTAGAATAATTAAACCTTCTGTAAATAATTATTCATAGGCTTTTGCAATGTGTTCGCTGAAACAACACTGAAATCTCTTTCAGAGGGGATATCATTGTTACTCTCAATGTGAATTGATGCAGTGTTCATATCCCTAAAAATCGTATGACTTTGCAATTTTTTGTAATTGACTACCCGAAACCATCTCGAGCGATGAATGTACTCCGAGTAAGCTGTGGTGTGTCTTGTTGATGTGGGTGGAAGGAAGAGGAAAAAAGCCGGATGGAAGCAAGGAAAGAAGGGCATTTATGCTGTGCCTAAACCTTATGTTTAGGCAGGGCAAAAAAAAGGTCATGTGTGGGCAAAGGAGTCATGATGCCCTTTGAAAAGTGTAAATATCACCGAAAACCTTAATCTTATCTGATCGTACTCCGAGTAAATTCCCACGGGTCAGCTGAATCCCTTTGGTCGGACTTTACTAACATGGGAAGCCGGGTCGAAGAAGAACAAAGAAACCGAAACGTGGCTTACGCACGGCAATAAAAACAACCATTCCCTTTCATTTCTCCTCTCTCTTCTCTTCACTCCTGCATCATCTGATTCTTTGAACAATGGCACCTGTTCGTTCAGCACGCAAGAAATCTTCTCTCGCCCAAAGCCGCCGCTACAAAGATGTACTGCGACGTGCGCAATTACACAGCCGCGCCGTCCGAAACGGGACCACCATCTGCCTCGCGGTTCAAGCCAATCCAAATCAGGCTCCTCTGAACGTGGAGCTGCTCATAGTTACCCATCCTGAGACTGTTGGCACAGCCGTTCAGCTGGTAAAGCCTGTGACAGGGAAACGACGGTTTCATGCAAGTGGGAGCGAAAGACCTGTCAAGAGGAGACGGGTTGGGGACTATTCATCACCGATAGACCCAGGATCGAGCGAGCTCAACCCAAGGAGTGGCTCAGTCCCAGTACCTGTATTCAACAGCAGTCAACAGTTGCTATATGTCCGAAATGTAGACCAAGAGCAAGACCAAGGCCAGGGCGAGAGCGAGGAGGAGGAGGAGGAGGATGAAGACGCCGATGATGGCCAGTATGCGGCCGAGCAGCAATCCTCCCCCAAGAAAACTCTTGCTTCCCGATTCGCGCACAAGGACCAGGAGCGGAATGAGGACGAGGAGGACGAGGAGCAGAATCAAGATCAGGATTCAAACGAGACACCTCCTGTTCCCCGGTACGTCGTCGACCTCGGCTTAGTCAAAACCTTCTCAGCAGAACCGGACTTCATAGTCCCCTCGTCGAGTCACCCGTCGCTCACCCACCACAACGGAACCGCGCCAAAAAGATTTGTGCCTCTCATCACATTTAAGACCGTCATTGCAGTCTTCATCATGGTTTTCGTCATTTCACTTGTATACATGCGTTCACTTCTCTTTCCAAGTCGAACCATGTCTCACGTCGACTGGTTCTCTCGCGTTGCCCAAATCCAAATGGGTTCGCAAGCATCCCTCGAGTACTTTTGTTTGGTGAGACCTCCCAACAACACCCCTGATGACGCTGCCAACCTGGACTGCGCACCTCCGGGGGTCACTCTCATCTGGAGTCCAACGATGACGACGATGAGGACTTTCCGTGGTAAGATTACAAGCATTCGGTTACAACCTCCAATGGCTCATTTGTCAGCGAGACGCTTTTTATCATGGACTTTGAAACGCTTTTACTCTCCTCGATACGCAGTCTTCAAACTATTGCGAACCATGGTTCCGACACGTTTCTCTTTTCGAGCGGGAGCAGTACGCAGTTCAGATGGTCTACCTCTGCGCGCGAGTTTGCTCCACCACATGAATCGCTGCCGACATTTACCTTCAATGATACGGATTCTCGCAGGTCTACAGTTCCTGGCATAGGCGAACAAACGACCCCAACGGCACGACCGGCCGATGTACGGGATATCTACAATGTTGATCCAGGTCTTACTAAGTTAGCGCAAGATATCAAATGGACGTATGGTGAGCTTCACTCGCTTCACACATATTCCTGATATCGCAAGTACCTATGCATTGGATTGTTATAAGCCAGCCACCGGGTCACTCTGCGTTACTAACAAGAGCCTTTGGGAATATGGTATGGTGGACTAAGGGGAACATTATCTCCGGTTCTTAGTACTGTGTAGGTTATCTTGCGATCTGTATTTCGGTCAAGAAACTAAACCTAATCACGTACAACTCTTCCATCAGTCTATGAATATCTGCACTTAAGGGTTATGAGAGGCAATCTCGAAAGTAGCCCCATCCCCGCAATCCCCACCAGTTGCAAATCCACCACCACAAACATCCTGAACCGAAACCGAGATGCCAGTAAAGTTCTCATCAGAGTCAACCTTTCCGGAAAATTTGTTATCCCCAGCCTTCACTTCACAGCCGTTGATCCTTCCAAAGGCACTGGCAGCGCAGTTGAAAGAAAACTCTCCCTCCCAACAAGACGAAGTGATCTTAAGCTCCATGTTAGGGTTGGCACACGGAGACGCATTGCCAGGGTAGGACTCGCTGTAGAGTTCCTTGCCCGTGTTGTCGGTGATGGTCAGGCCGCTGGTGTGGCCGGTTTGGGTGCCGCCTGGACCGCCGGTTGCGAAGTCTCCGCGAGAGTAGATGAAGTTGAGGTTGTTGGCGGCAAGGGCGGAGCTGGCCATTGCGGTAGCGAGAAACAGGGCTTTGAAAGACATGGTTGATCAAGGCTAGTTGTTTGACGAGTTGTTAAACGAGGTTGTCTGCGAAGGGTTGTCAATATCAAGCAACAAGACAGCGATGTCCACGGTCTTTATAGTTCTTCTTTCGACACATCATCTGTATTCCTTCAGGATTGCATCAAACTCTCTTGTATACCAAATCAAGCATGCCGGCACCTAGATTCCCTCAATGTCATAGCGATAGCTAGGATACAAATCCAACTTCTATGCACCGCTCGAAAGGGATACTATAACGAGTAATCAACTGTGCTGATCATAGAACCGTCTAAAAAGATCGGCACACTGCCCCATCATCCTTCCAGGCTGCCAGAATCGGTAGTTGTATATACTTATAATTGTCAGGTCCGATCGTCATTCAAATCCCCTCCTTGTTACATCCGCGATGGATACTACCCCACACTGAGAATGTCTAAGTCAGTGTGGAGGTCGTGTAATATCTTGACATGACTTATTCCTTTCTGAATGTGGGGCATTAGCGAACTTGGGCTTGTTCACGATTGGTACGGTGTAGAACATGAATATCTAGTACACCAGCCAATGGTAGTGCATCTATCGTCATTACCCAGGAGGATTTCGAGACCGCAACCAACGGAAATGCGGTTGACATAACCATTGTTGACACTTATATCTCAATGGACTGAGTTCAATTACCCATCTCTATTCATCAAGTTCAACTGCCATGGGCTATCTCGCCAGGCGATTAAGAGGAATCGATCCTCTGGTCTATGGTGTTCGGACAACCTATACCTTTACCACTTGAACCCTATTCTCGCTCCAATAAGACCAACAGCAGGGCTGAGCTGTCATGCTCACTCAAGCGTTGGAACGTAACGAGGAGCTGAGGAGATACGTCAGTGCAACTTGCTAACGTTGTCGGTCAATTTATATCACCACATCCCCTGACAGGCTAGGTATTCACGGCGCAATTATGATTTCTCGTCGGCGGTCGTAGCACACTCCATGTCCAACTGACACAAGCGGAAGAGGCTAGAGCTTTGAGCAACTGCCCCGTATCCCACCCTGACTGAGTCACGACGCCAACATCAATCGTAGTACACAAGGCTTTTCATGCGGCGATGCCTGGGAGGTCGCTCGTTGTGCTCGAAGTACGACACTCGTGAACAGCATATGATGTTTGTGGCGACTCGAAACTCCATCAGTACCCTCATGGTATAGTCCGTGGGGATGCTTAGAGTATGGGTGGGATGGAAGCCTCATCATGGGATCATCAGCACAACCGCATCCAATACGATAGAGCCAACAGAAAACACCTTACAAGCCCTTCGACTATAGCGATCATGGCTGGCCCATATGCAGTGAACGTTACCCCCGTTCAAACAAAGGTCTGCAGAGTTCGTCAAACCATCGATCAGGTCTAGCAAACGTTGAATCAAGTCCTACCCTGACCAGAACATCGTCTGCGTAGGCTGATGAGAGCTACTTGAGCCCGAATAAGCATCAGCACTGACCTCAATGCAGGGATTGCGGTATCATTGTCGCAATCGCTCAGCAAGCGACGCTCAATTGATGCTTGTCTGAGTTGAGGAGGCGTTTTTTTACTCATCGACATCCTACTTTCCGTAAGCAAACAAGACCCATCCGTCGAAATGGGCAACAGAACACTTCTCTTTTACATATGGATGGGACGCATGGCATGGCGTGATCCAAGACATCGACCTGTAGAAGAATCATCACTCAGTTTGTTATCTCGAGTGAACATGACCATCACAACCGTTCACCGAGCACTCTCGTGCAGTGATTTCCAGCTTTTGGAGTCCGGTGGAATTCGCCAGCAGTCGTCGCCGCTCGGACATACCCATCGCGAAGACGGAAGGCAGCGAGCTCGGCACAGCCAGCTTCACCTCAACCAACTCGTACCCACAAGATGCAGCACCAGGCACGAAGACAACGACCGAGCATATCTAAGATGTTGATAGGATCCAGGATGGAGACGAGGGTTAGAGAACAAACCGATTTGGTTCCATCCCAGACGGTAACGCCCTTCCTCGAACCCACAACGGTCTATCATTTGTTGAAGCTCTGAATGGCAACTATCAATGAGGGGGCTGAGCAAAAACTTTGAAACGACCCTGGCAGATATAGTTGACGTCCTGAACCCTCTGTGCCACGTCTCACACTCCCGCTGCTTACCCTCGCTCGCTTTAATTCCCTGGCTTTGACATTCAACACTGGGCGCAAGTCACACTGCGTAAACAGCACGTAGAGGGATGGATGAACAATGTTACCGCTTCGGCTGCTGATCGTGACGAGCACTCTCCTTTCTTTGAGTTCTTGGACAGACCTACTGCGGAGGTTGGTTGGGGGTGTCAGAAGAATTATCCTCCAAGGCTTAGGCTACAGAAATAAAGTAATCTAATTACTAGCCTAAGCTTACCTAAAGTAACTAATTTATTTTGTCTCTTATGCTCTCCGGGGCCAATTCTTCTGACACCCTGAGGGTAGGGCAAGATCAAATAGGATGAGAGGAGATAAGGATTCGTACAGTGTTTTCTGATAAGATACTGGTAGATGGAGATAAGATATCAGATAAGATAAGCCACCATGAGCCCATCATTTGAACAACTCAAAGCACCATCATACAAACATGCGCAGGACCTTCAACAAATACTTTCCTTCGCACCGGCGCATATCAAGTAGTGGGCTGGCAATAGTGAAGCATGTTTCAAGGGGCGATCAGAAATACCACTTTTACCCACATGATAATTGTCCAAGATCTCTCGTCGTGCGTCAGCCTACAGGATCCAATTTCACATACGGAACAAGAATGGAACAAAATCCGGGAACATCGTCTTCCCAACTTGCAGTAGCAGTCATACTTCTTGGGTACTCTCCAAACTAATCAGCCAGCCTAACGAAACCTCGATTTGATCGAAGAGCATCAAGTATTGCCAAACCACCAACTCTTCTTATCAGATTGTTTTTGCTGTCCACGTTAGCCTACCCTGCAGTGGGGCAACTGAGGTAGGCCAGACCTGGCTGTGTGGCTATTTTCGCTTGTGGTGCATACTGACACACCGACACAATCTCCGACTTGATGGACCGCTTGCTTGCCATTAGTTAGTCGCATAAAATACGAAACTTAAGATCTTGATATTGAGATGGCTCCGAGCTGACAAAGAATTATCTTTACGGATTTTGTGTCCTTGGTAGAGAAGCGACTGGCGCCTCATTCTGTGAAAGAACGTTGCGCACCTTAACACCTTGACTTGGGCTCTAACTTCGAACGCCAGTTGCCCACCATCCTACGGTCGCATAGTGACCACGATTGAATTACTGACTGCCTGGATCTCCCTAATTTAAAAAAGACTGATATGGGTTGCTCTTGGTACTATTAGGCAAGGCTACTGATCCGCCATTTTCCCGATCATGTCTTACACCAAGATTTGGTGTCCAATTTCGAGAGTGAATTGCTCGCATTTGTTTTGATGGTATGCGGACAGTAAGTAGACGTATTACTGTTCGAGGCCTTCTTAAATAGTAGAGAGCATGTCTGACCACGAGTTTATCAATATTGGAAAGGTCGCCGGTGGCTCAACTTGCTGCTCACAGCTCAATTGCACTACAACTTATGACATCAATCTGTCGCATCAGTACGGCCTTGCCGTGTGAAAGATGGGATGCTATGTAATATGAGAATTAATATATAGGATCGTATAGTTTTTAATACCCATCCTGTTCGTTCTGTCTAGTACAAGTTGAGACCGTGATTTCTCTCCGTTGAACGAACCGTCGTCTCGCTGAGAGGAATAAAGCAATTGAATTCACTGAGGTGGAGGTCATTTTGTCGGTTACTAGCGAGGTATTAGCGTCATAATGTGATATTCTGATTAGCTGAGGTGTCGGGTTGAATGATCAGTACCCAGAAAGGCGCTACAAGCTCACTAACTTATAGGGGACCAGCGACAGGAGTATGAGATTTTTATAGCGGTAATTCGGCCCCTACTTCCGCACTGCTGTCTTGTCAATTCTGTTCTTCTCCTCAGTCATCATTGTTCTCCGGTTCTGTTCTTGTTCATTTAATTTCTCTGTATACATCGCTACCAAACTAGGTTGTTCTCTGTTCTTAGCTCCTTGGTCTACTACCGCCGTGTCTTGGTCTTGTTAGCCCAGGTTGAACCTCAAGCTCATCACCTCTCAGTCCTCCAGCTCCGTCTTTGTTCCAATCCAAACTCAATTCAGTTCAGCTAAACTCAATCTAGGCATTGGCCTCATGTTGTAGATTCTCAAGTAGCCATCTGCTACATTTTACCCACTACCGTCTTCACTCATCATCTCTTCTCCCCACTTCCCAGCTCTCAGCGTCTGCCAGCGCCCAGCCAAGCCACCGACGTCCGGGACTAGCCCAATGGGCTTGTCGCTTATACACATGACAGTCGCGCAGGCGTTAGATAGACTCCAAGGTAAAGCATGTAAGATGATTGGTTTATTTACTTAGACTCCAGTCCAAGCTAGCAATGGACATCATCGCATCAATACATATAAGCCCAATAGCTGTGAATACCCTTTCTTAACGACAAAATCCATCTCGCTCTGATCCAGTTGAACAATCTTGCGACAGTCGTTGTGCCTCCAGAGACTGCCAGGCAGACTCGCTTCCAAACTTCCAGCCAGATTTGGGTGCCCACCGCGCCAAAACCCCTGGTGCCGTGATAATCGTTGCCAAGGCCTCCGTTGATCATGGTTGACGGACCGGAACAGGTTGAATAACTCCTCACTCGACGAGGGTTGGTAGTAACGAGGGACGCGTACTCCAGAACCTTTTTCATGTCCGGGTAAGCAATCTCGATCTTGGTGCCATGGTCAATCTCCAACCTCCTCTTCATGACACAGCCGATAGAAGTTGGGTTCGCTTCGCTCCACGCCATCTCCAGCCAAGCGTCTTCAAGGGCCGTTCCCTCTTCAAGGTCGTCGGGATCCTCCTCCTCAAAGAAATCTTCCTTGAAAGTGCATTGCGCAAGATCGATGATGTACGGTTTGTTGAGCAGTTTATCGACTGCTACATTGCGAGGCCCACTGTCATTGAGAATGATACCGCGTTCGTTGATCTGATAAGCTCCATTCACGGCGCGTTGCACAAGGTCTGTCACCCCGACTGGAGAAACCATATTGTCAGGATGGTCAAAGAGACTTCCTCCGTCAATAAACTCAAGTAGGATGCCGTAGGGACTGGAGAAGTAGTCCAATCTAGGGTTGCCACATCCTCCTGTGCGAGGAAGTCGCACAGATGCATACATGCGAGGGATGACGATGCCTTGGAGATCTTGTAGGTGATTGTATGCCCTTACCTCCGTCTGGTGAAACTCGCAAGACTCATGCCAGAGTTCAAGTTCAAACTTTGCTTGTCCATCGGGCTCTTCGGGCTCTTCCAACCAGGCTGCTGCTCCTAGGAATGACAGTAGTTCGTGTTCTTCCTCCTCTTTCATTCGTTCCTCTTTGCTTCGGAGGAAAGGCACAGGCTGTTTTCGGAGCACAAGCGCTCTGAAAGCCTCCTCATCTTCGACGTGACAGGGAATGTGTTGTCCATCGGGGTCCCTTCGCAGGGAGGACCCGAAGCGACGGTCGAAAAGCTTGAGAGCTGCACGTTTGGGACCGGCAGGCGTGTCGAATGCGACGAGCATGACGGGGGCCATGGTTACTGAGAGGACCTTTTCGATCTTGACGGCGAGGTTCGACATTGATCGGAGCATAGGGATAGAAGGGTTGGGGCTGTCGAGGACTTGGAGGTTGAGCGAGGTGCCAGCCTGATATCCGGGGATAATTGATTCTGGCATGTCTTTGCGCGAACCAAGATGTTGTGAGTCAGCTTTTTGATGCAGTGGTGAGAGGGCCTTTCCAGAATCGTTTGCGCGCTTCATGGTCGCAGAGTTTCTCGAGGTGGTGATAAAATGGAAGGGTCGATGGCAGTTTGTTGTGTTGGCTGCTGCCTTTTTCTGTGGTGACTGGTGACTCAGATGCGAAGAATGTTGCAGGAGGAAAGTTTAGTTGGGCGGGGAATAGGCATTAGAGAGGTACAGAGGTATACTTAAGTTGTCAGTGCAGTGCCACTGCCGCTGTTGTGGAACGGCTCCTATGTTCTGCATTTGTGTTACTGCAACTCTGTCACTGCTATGAACTGCAACTATCACTGCTGCAATAGCTGGCACTGCTGTAGCTATAGACCAATATTGGCCAAGATGACTTTCTCGTCTCCTTCGTGCCTTCCTGACAGAAGAATCATCTCAACACAACTGTTTCTCAACTACCAATTTCACCATACCAAACGCCCGTGTACCCTTGACCCCCAACGCCCAACATGCAACCATTGAAGCCCAAAGAGCTTAACCGAGAGGCCAAGGTGTACCTCTCCGCTGCCACCACGACCTGGTTCGCGGTCCGTAGTCTTGATGTCGGAGTCTGGACAAGGGGCCATGGCGAGGGACGCTCGACAGCCAGGGTCACTTTCCACACTCAATGGATGAAAATGTCCACCGGTGGCATACGCACCTGTCTTTCCTATAAGTATCTTCGAAAAAAGGAAGTGTTCATGAAAGAAACCGAGAAGGATTGGGCCGAAGAGGTTCAGCCAGCTGAGGTGCTCGACGCATACAAGGAAATGTATGGCGTCGAAGAAGCACCCCAGCAAAAGGAGAACAAGTGATCATGAGAGACCGAGTCTTGGATCAACTTTGACGATATTTCTTGTCCTTTAAATCAACGTTGAGAAGAAAGAGAACAATATCCCTATTACTCAACCTTGGTAAGTCCAACAGGCGCCTACATATCACGATCTTGAACTTTGACTGACTTTTGGACTTGACAGATGAGCATAAACTTTGATACGACCCGGAATTGGCGAGGGATCGGATGGACCAGCCCTCTTGCTTTGTTTATTTCTTTTTTAATTTTGCGTTGGCGTATAAAGGGAAAAGGATGGTCAATACCCAGGCGCTGTGATGAATTCGTACAGACATTGCGGAGATTAGATCTGGAAAGCTAAGCTGGGCATCTGTCAAGAATCGGGGTCTCATTTCTATTGCTGTTAGTAGCTACGAGTTTATGTAGTTCACAATAGAAAAGCAGCTTAGATGTCTGAACTGAATGCTACGGGAGACTCTTGAGTGACCAAAACCTCGAGGCATACAGATCAAAACAACACGATGGACAATCGTAGTATTTACTGCTGACCTTAAAATAACCAAGAACGATGTAGAGACGTTCGTGGTAACTAATGTTGGTTCAGAGCCTGATCGTGAACTAATCGGACTAGGCACTTCGAACAACTGGACTTGTTCAGTGAGCATGTCGCAGTCTACACACCAGGGGTAGATTTTGACGGGCTTAGAGGGCCTGTTCTCGTGGCAACAGCCCAATCCTAGTAAAACGCCAACTGGCTCCCAATCGCTACTCCCATTGTTATCTTTGTTTGTCACAGAGGGCATCACAAGGGTCGGTCGGTAAAGGTTCGAGATGAAATAATTTCATCCCGTATGTCTCAGATTGGACCAGCTCGTAGGTTGTTTCACTTAACCTCTTAGCCGTGAAGGACAAGCTTCTCGTTACCACCTGCGGGGCAATCAAGAGCTGTTGAGGAGATATCGCAACGACGACGAAGTGAAACAAGCGCAGTAATGGAAGATTCCAATCGAAAGAAGAGCTAAACACAAGATGAATAGCACATACTCTTCTACTGTCTCGTAGATCTCACCTTTTCTCACGACGATACCAGCCTGAGAATGATGCATACCAAGTCAAACAATAGGCCTTGATAACAATAATACCATGTCTATACATCTGTCACATAAACTATCACCCAGCGAGAATCTTGCCCGATCCGCTTCACTATGGTTATCATGTATAACGGTCAACCATGGCAGGTAATTGGAACAAAATAACACCTCTGTTGGAGCAGCATCCATTTGCAAACGCTGTGTGGGTAATTTCCAGTCCGTCATACGTTCATACGAAGACGATAGAAAGCACGCTGCTATTTGACGAAGCGTGAACTTCAATGCAGGAGCTGCCGTAGTTGCTATGATGTTTGTTAGTGGCTCAATATCCGACTATCAAGTAAAGAGGAACGCAATGTCTACCTGGAGTTTGGCTATGAGTTGACCGCCATCAGCGGGCTTAGCGCTAAGGAGGCTTATAAGGTCCCGTTTTCCATCTTGTATATCTAGGATATACTGGTCACATCTTGTTAGTGTAGAATCACACCAGATGACTATATGGCTTACCTGCTCGATAGAATCACTTATTACGAACCGAATAGTTGTCACCTCTTGGGTCTGGCCAAGTCGGTGGATTCTAGAAAGTGCCTGTTCTTCTATAGATGGATTCCACTGCGGCTCTAATAGGTACGCCCGTGAGGCCGCCGTGAGAGTAAGACAACAGAAGGTTAGCCCTGGGTACCCATGGTCATGCGACATATGCTTACCCAACCGCTCCACAGCCCAAGGATAGGACAAGCACCGATATTGCCTCTTCCCGTAAGAAGTCATTGATAATCTGGCTTCGCTTCTCCGCGTTCGCCTTGCCGTCAATCTGAACACAGCCAATCCCAGCGCTCCTGAGAGCTGAAGTCGTAAGATCCAGAATCGATGTGCGATAAGAGAAGACAACGCTAGAATCCTAGGTAAGTTACAGTAGCTCCATTATCGGGATGGACTTACCTTTTTGTCCCAATAGCGCAACTCTGAAGGTCCTTGATCAAAGCTTGAATCTTTGTTGGCCAATGACCATAGGTCAGTGGCGATTCAGATTGTAGGTTGTTCGGGCACGGATCAGGAAGGATGCTCGATGTGCATGATGGTAAGCATTCTTGAGGACGGGTAAATATGTCTCCAAACGGGCTTTCATTTGCTTCTGACCCGCAATCATCGTGTCTCACATCATCCGTTATTGTACTTGGCGTTGAGGATTCCTGTAGTTCCCGGGATGATAGAAAGCAGTTGTTTGACACAGGTTCAGAGAAAGCCTCTTGTAAATCGGGCTGTCGACAACCTAGCTCACAAATGACTCGCAGAGCATTTATCTTCTGGAGAACATTGCTATAGCCTTCCTGGGGCTTCCGCGAGGCGAGGGTATCTTCGAGACATCGGATAGCCTTCTGCTTTATAGTGTCATAGGCGTATTGTTCTTCAAGGCTGAGTTGAAGAAACCGTCGGTAGTCTGTTCTCTGTGGTAGGGTAATGACGTTCTTGGACCGTCGTAACATGATATACCCCAGTAGCTTTACTAACATTCGAGGCCCTCTCTCTTCTCCGCGGAGACAGGGGTTCGTGAAGGCTTCGTTAAAACTCCTCTTCTCATGGTATGGTGTGAGACGAAGGAAGGAAAAGAGGCTAAAGAGCTCCGAAAGTCGATTCTGCATGGGGGTTCCGGTGACAACCCATCTGCAGCTGGACCTGAGAGCACATACAGCACGTGCTTTAGATGTTGATATATCTTTGATGTCATGCGCTGACAGGCATTAGATCTCGCAAAAGTCCCAATCGTTTTTACTATTCACCTACCTTCGTCCAAAACCACGCGATGCCAATTATGTGAAAAGATAGGACTTTGTTTCTGATCTCGCCACTCCTTTGCAAGTGTGCTGTAGGTCGTGAGGATAATGTCATAAAATTCCACATGGGCTTCCTGGATTCGCTGTCGGCCATGGTGTCGGCGCCAGCTAAAGTGCTCTGCAGATAAGTGCCTATGTCGATCAGCATCCGTTTCTCTACCGTTGTAGTCTCTCCTACTGTCAAACAAAAATGGACTGACTTTGAGAGCTCCCTCTCCCAGTTATGCAGCACTTCATTGTTTAGCAACATGCTTTCACGTACATGGTAGAGCGAAACTAACAGGAAGAAGGTAGGCCTAGAAGTGTGCCTCTGCCCAGGAGTTGGCCACCTGAACTGTTAGGTTTTAGCTCCTTTCCTAGGGCTTTGTCGTGTGCCATGAGTGAAATCATGCTGAGAGTCTTTCCGAGCCCCATGGAGTCAGCAATAATTCCCCCTCTAAATATTGAAGGCTGTGTGTGGTGTAGGGATGAGTCAACGTTATTAGTGTAGCTATGGCAATCAGATCAGTTTATCGCCTAAAAGTTCATTGCATATACTTACATGACACGACCAACATAGTCAATGGATTTAGACCAAACATCTTGCCCATGATCATTAAGTCTCCACCCTGATTCTCGACGTATCATAAAGCTGAGGCCTCGCTTTTGATGACTAGTTGCTGTCAGCTACTTTGTTACAACCATTGACAATCTTTTATCATCTAACCTCATCAGTTCAGTTAGTAGATATGACGATCCAGGCGTCTCAGGCAAACTATGCTCTGAACTCAGCTTGTCCAATACATCTGTGATTACCAAATTCTCGTCTCTTACCGTTGACATCTGTTCAGAACTGGACCGGATGGCCTGGAAGTCAACGGTTCGAATGCCTGGCTTGTTGATGAAGCGCTGCGGATTGAAGTATGGTGTGTCTCGAAGTGCGAGTGTTGGATCCTGCAAGTATAGCTCAAGATCATGGAAAAGGTCGCAGAGGTTCGGGGCAAGGTCTCGAGGGCCATACAAGGTAGCCCATACCGTAGCCTTTTTTTCTTTCCCCTTCTGCGATTTTGATGACATGCCCAGTAGCTCAATTTCGATTTCATGGCGACTGAACAACTCTAACAGCTCGGTATCGCGGGCCTCCAAAGTGCCGTAAGTAGCTCCGAGCGACGAAGACTGGAGTGTGCCATTGACGCCTAGGTTGAGCGGCATTCTATCTGGGAAAGACTGTCTGCCACTGGCGTCGGTGGCACAGAGGGCAGTTAACGATGTCAACTTCTTGTGTTAATTTGATTGTGCTGTATATGGGCACTGGGAAAGGGCCTTACCGTTCCGAAGCAGACGGTTTCAGCGATATCTTCAGCAATGACGGAAGTGCTCGTTGCACAAGCACCGTCCATAAGCATAGCGTTTTGGAAACTCGGTTGTGGGGAAAAGTTGTCCAGACTCGTAATGTCTACATGTCCTGTCGAATTACTACCGATGACGGTGCACTCCGGAAAGCTTCGGGAGTTTGTGTCCCATGATTCAGAATCAGGCAATGGCCCAGAGTGCGGCTCAGGTGTCAAGCCTCGCGAACACGTGAATGGCCTTGAGTCCTCTAGTCTTCTTTTCTTGACTAAATGTTCATCTGGTGCGGCCATTGCGGACAAAGGCGTGATGGTTGGATTTGGTGGGCTCGGTATTTGAAAACAATGAGGAGATTCTAAGGTTGCATCCGTAGATTGCCCAAGGAGGCTAGATGTGCAGGAAACCGATTAGAAAACGGCAAATCATACAATTGGAGGTCACCAACAATCCCGAGGAATAAGGATGGGTTTAGTTGATGACTGGCAAGCCGAGGAGGCGTCTCGCGCCATCCATCAGTCTTTACGGAGCTGTGGGGGCCTCAGGGGGTGGCAGTGCCTATTTCGACAGCATTTCAAGCCCCCGTCTGTGTTTCGGCGGTACCAAACATCCCTCAGTCTACTGGTTGGGTATAGCGGTGAATGTCTCAACCCTGTGCGACGAAGGCCGATGTATGGCTGAGGTGTACTGTAATGAAACCCACCCCAATAAATTCGCGTGAGTCGCTTACTGCGCCCCTCCCCCGCACAGAAAAGGACTAATGGCGGAAAAACCCATGGTGCAGACGGCTTCCACCGCGACAAAGTAAGGAACATAACTAGGAACCTCGAATTGTAGTAATAGTAGATAGCAGTCAATGGAGTACGTCCAAAAAATAGATCGATATTTGGCAGTCAGTCGAAGGTTCGGGAACTCCAACCAATCGTTCCAATTTCTAGATGCGGTCAAGTTTGTTTGTTACATTTCAGTAAGGCTCCTCGTAGGGCTTACTAGCGCAGTTCCATTAGCCAACCGTCATATCATCCAGGCACTCAGCCCTTGCTACGCCGCAGCCCTCGTTACACACATGTATGTGCTGGCGAGGTCTCCTGCAAAGCCTTTCGTTAGGCGCATTAGTTGGCTGTCGTAAGATAATTGCTACTCCTAATGTGCTCAGCCTCTGCTGCGTCATTTTCCAATCATTTGGTGTTTCCTATTGACTACATCGGGTCAATTCTCTTTCCAACATCTCGAAAACCAAACACCAAAGGAAGAGATTCAACATGGCACAAAGGCTTATAGAACTGTCATGCAAGAGATTCAGTAGTGAAATCTCGAATGAAGACGACGAACTGATCCGCGCTACTTCGTTGGATGACGTCCGGGTTGCGATCGCACAAATTGAGACTCAGCTTGCGTCTCGAGGAAGTTTGAGATACCTTAGCCGTCTTAATCCATACCTCGATGCTGTCGAGCGTTACTCAAAGGCTGTCGACCCCTTGTGCAATGGCGTACCATTTCTACCTTATATCTGGGTGAGTGATTGCGGCCTTTCCGGGATAATTGAGGTTGCCTACTCACAGATATCCTCTAGGCACCTGTCAAACTCATCATCGTCGTGAGTACTTGGGAACCTAAGTCAATAAAAGTATGAAACGTCTAACCGTTCGCTCGCAGGCTGTCCATGAGCATACGCAGACCCTGGACAAGATGCTCTCGGCATACGCGGAAATTGGGAATTCTCTCCCGTGGCTTTCTAGATTGGGCAATACTTTCCAGCAAGATCGGGACTTCCAGCGGCTCTTTGCATTTCTATATGAAGATATCATTGAGTTCCACCGCAAGGTGTACGCTCTCACCCGAAAGCCAGGTAAGTCTTGAATCAAGAGTTAATGCAGAATGCAGCTAACGCTAGAAGCTTGGAAAATCTTCTTTTGCTCTGCGTGGGGTCGGTTTGAACAGCGTTTTGGCGATCTTATCGAAAGCATCACCAAGATCAGTGCGCTAATCGATCGGGAGGCCGCATCCCTAGATATCCAGAATGCAAGCGAATGGAGACGGAAGTCACTGGAGGATGCCGCTGTCCAAGAACAACGTTGGCATTCAACGCAGGCTCAGACCATGATGAAGTGGCTTGAAACGGGCGACAACGACCAGGAACTGAAACTCGATTGGTTAAGAGGTCGTTGCTGTCCTGGAACGGGTTCCTGGATTACTTCAAATGAAAAATTCAGGTCATGGCTCCAGAGAGGACGAGGAAACCCAATAATGTGGTTATATGGGAAGCCAGGATCGGGTGAGTACAAAGCTAAGAGATCTTAGGAGCCCAACACTCACCGCTGTAGGCAAATCTGTCCTGGTCTCGCAAATTATATCATTCCTTTCGCTAAAGAAAGGCACTCGAGTCTTATTCTATTTCTGCGACTATCACTCCACTCCGTATGAGATAACCGCTCGTGTCTTCAGGGCCTTTGCAGCTCAGGTCATGAGAATCGCTCCAGAGACAATACCCTATTTTGATGATGAGTATCACGCCAAGGGACAGCGGCCTTCGGTGTCTGTTCTGAGAGGGGCACTTGCCAAGGTCCTTGCGGAGTTCGATGATGTTCGGCTGCTGGTGGATGGTATTGATGAGCTTCCAGCGTGTGAACATAAGGCATTAATCAACGAACTCAAACAGCTTGTCAAATTATCCAACTCTTCCTGTAAGCTCATGATTTCAAGTCAGGACGTTCCGAGCATTCGTCCACATCTCTCCCAAAAGCTCCCTCAAAAGAATATACTATTTCTAGGGGATGAGATGCACACTATGGAGAAGGATGTGGGGACCATCGTCAAATGTTCGTTAGAAGACCTGAATGAGAACATTGGCATCACCATAGGTCCCCACCTTCTGGAAGAGTTGAGGAGGAAGATAGTCCAGAGATCGGAAGGTACGAAATTTCTCAATGTCACCTTTCTAGTCTCGGTCTAACTTGTGTGATGTGATCAGGAATGCTCCTATGGGTTCGTCTGGTCCTGTCTCTGCTAGAGACGTCAGCAAACCTAGCGGAGTTGCGCTCGAATGTTGACTCTTTACCTAAAGACCTAGAAGCAGTGTATGTACGGAGTATTCAGTAATACTGGTCACCAAAATACTAATCTATTACAGATACGAGAGAATCCTCAACAATATTCGGGATCGATGTTCACCAAGCAACCTTGCCAGGGTTATACGCATCTTTGGGTGGCTGATCTTCTCACGAGAGCAGAGTGGTATTATGAAGTATGAAGTCCTTATCGGAACAAGCCTCCATGAAGGATCAGATTGCCTTAGTCGAGATAACCGACCTTTCCCTACCGCGCTCGAGATCTGCAAACCCCTGATCGAAGACGGGCCAGGGGGTACGGTTGCAATCATACACTCCACAGTGGCTCAGTAAGCAGATGCATCTAGGTTGCGTGGCTACAGTGACTAATAGGCTACGATTAGATATCTATTGACCAGACCCAGTGGACCGTTAATATCGAGTTCTGTCGCCCATCGGGACATCGCCTTTGCTTGTATTTCGCAGCTAATACAAGTCTTGGATTATGCCCATCGCGATAAATCAAGTCCGGAGCTCCTGATAAGGACTGGCCTTGGACTTCTTGGCCTTCAAAGATACGCCAATGAATATTGGATAGAGCACTTCCTCCAAGCTCTCGAAGATCAAAGCTCTGCTATCACTGAGACCTCAGTAGTCAGACAAGCATTGTTATTGTGTGAAAAACACTTCAACCTTCTACAGTGCCATGACACGATATCACCGATTAATTCTCCACAAGATCCAGGCATAGATTCCAATTTACCTCTCGATAAACTCGACTCAGTGCCAGGGATCCAGCGGCTGATCCGCCAGGTACACGACTTTCGCAAAACATTGGAAGATCAACAATCTAAGCATGGTCTAAGTAGGTAGCTCTATCAACTTACAGGAATCATAAAACCCAGCATTGACTAACTTCGTTCCTCTTACTTACAGATGCTAATGCCCTTGGACTGGATTGTACACTGTTCTCACGAGCCGATGCAAATTACCAATGGGGTGTACAGTATCTTTCCCAGCTTGATTCCTACGAAGAGCTAAGCCGACAAGAGCTGCTTGTCTTCCGCTCAGACTACGGACGTACCGCATTTACATGCTCCATTCGGAGTTGTCAGTATTACCGATTCGGATTTGACTCTGCTGAGAAACTTGATGAACACAAGAGGGCTTCCCATGGCAAAGCATTCAAATGCTACGCAAAAGGTTGCTTATATAATGACGTCGGCTTTACATCGTCTAGGAGTCTTCGTGAACATCAGAGGAAACGACATAGCCACCCCAAGCTTTTACCAGTGCCAGATTCTATCGGGCGCCTGATACAAAGTGATCACAAACATCCCAGGCAACAGTCTACAAGTGACGGGGCTCACTCACCAACCTCCACTTCACCTTCGAAGCGCCAACGCGTCAATGAATCTCATTACGTTCCTGGTCCGGATGATGTCACAATACCGAATGGACATGACGATCAGAGAAAGAACGATCAGACGATGTCTGGGGGTTCTTCTATTGATGCCGCCCGTCAAATGCTCACAGCTAATGGCATCAACCCAGACAGCATTCACCCTATGCAGTTGCAAAACTTCGCCAATGCTCCTCCTGCTTCTCAGCAAAAGTCTATAGCTACTTATTCAAGTAATTTGGGTCAAGGCTAGCTACTTGTCTCATAATTATTTGCCACAAGGGAACTTCGTTAGAGTTATACTTATTCAATCAAAAGAGAGATAATTTCTTAGAACTAGATTCAGAAGGCATAGATAAAACTATTATTAGGCCTTTTATACGTTACCGGATGGACACATATTCCTGCAGAGGATAAGTGAGAAAGTAGCGGTAGTGCTGACCTTTCTCTTCTATTACTATGTACGTTAATTCCAACCTAGTAAGACTGGTAGGTCAAGACATGACTCGGTGCAACTGATAAATAACAACACCAACACACTCTTCCGCTATTCGTCATCGCCGCCACAATTAAGGTCTCACCCACTCCTGTCTAAACTCAAGCAAGGCAGTCTATTCGAGGCACCTCGGTACCTGCAGAAGAACTTCGATAAGCATGGCACACAAACGCTTAGAAAGAGGTCTCACGGACAGTAGAATAAATTAGGGTTATCGAGATGATGTTTGATTGTAGAGCATCTCGCAACGTTGATTGCTCTGGAATGTGCGGTTAAAGCGCAGGCGATAAATGCTTGAGGTCAGGAAGTAGCACTGTACACATAGTTTCCCGGACACGTACTCCTCTTGTGGGGATATTAATGGAACACAGGTTACCAGACGATACAGCACCATTGACTTGAATGTCTTTATCAGGCCTACTGGAAAGGGCTGAAGACCCTGCTATTACCTTGAGTACCAAGCTAACAGGAGATTTGGATCCAACCTCTTCGAGACCTTGCCATCCCGAGTCAGACAGAAGACTTACTGGAATCGACTGACATGAATAAAGGCCCGTCGGCAGTGGTTCTCTTCCTGGCTATGTCCTGGCCTCGTGGACTCGTCACAATGTCAGATGTGTCATCCTTGGTATGCTTCATGGTAGCCTGGATTAAATCAATATTCACAGCCAAGTCATAGCCGCCTCCCGAACCGGCCATCATCCTTGCAAGGCCTGCACAAACACCTAATCAGCCGTTGTCCCTGTTCTAGTTCACAGATTGCACGCCGTCATTCAAAGTGGCGGATTATTCCACCGCATGGTTATAAACATGCCTGAGTTCAAGGATGAAGTCACGAAGATCATGAATGCGGCTGATCAAGACGATATTTTCACGATTCAAAGTTTGGAAGGTATAGACCTCTCTCTACAAGAAGGATGTGGCTCTGGTTCTGAAAGCTATACATGCAAAGTCATAGAAGTTGAGACAGACTGCCCGCACAGATCTAGACAGGATCCCACCTCTTTCTCTTCTCAAACGATTGCAATGTCTTTTGAGAATTGGCCCTTAATCACCGACACCTCGATCTATTCTCAAAGAAAAATGGACATCATACCTTAGGGATATAGGCTGAATAGTTATGCTATTGTTGCAATAATATTCTGACAATCTGCTCAAGGAAAACGTAATAACACCTCAGTCTGATGTAGGTTCCTGCTTGTATCAGTAGTACCAGACTACCATCAAACAAGCACCCAACTCGATAAAAGCAAAGCATCATCTCTTCTCAAAAATAGCCCCCATCGTACCATAACTCAAAACTAATCCTGTCTGCTCAGCAATCTCTTCATCCCTCTTCCTGGTCGCCTCATCAATCGGCTCATAAATGACGCCTTTGACGTCCCAGATAATCTTCATTCCGTATTCTTTGGCTTGACGTTCCTGTATTCGTCGACCCTTGTGACGAGCCAGATACGCGCGGCTCTTCATTCCGGTGGGGGTAGCCAGTTTGGATCGTAGGTGTGTGGTGGCGGTGGTCCTGGGATAGACTCGGGGAGAGCATAGCGGTTTTCTGGTCGGATGAGGGGGTTGTAAGTTCTCAGGGCATGGGTGTCTGTGATGTTGGTGGTGAATAGTGTAGATGCCAGGTCTCGGAGATTTGTCCAAGTACTTGATCCGTTGAGTTGAGTTGCCTGAGTACCAGACTCAGAGTTGGGAGTTGACTCAAGGGACTGATGTTGTTGTTCAAACATCTCAACCGACTCCCCCTTGGAACCATCATCGTCAAACCCATCCCTAACAATACCATCCTCAAGCATCTTCTGCTCCCCCTTCTTCACAAAAGCCTCTCGCTGACTCTCAGTAACACTCTGAACAGCAGTAACAAGATGGTTCGTGATCCATTCCATGACAGGATAAAGCTTGTCCCAATTTGGAGGCCATTTCTCTTCATCAGGTAAACCATGGGAAGAAGCTTCAATTCCGTAAATGAGGCCAAGTTGGATGTCGTTGGATTGAATGTGGTGGATGATGGAGTTGTAGTAGAAATCTGGTTCCGAGGTTTTGTGGTGGTTTAACCAGCGGGTTGGTTGGCGAATGCGAACGTGGTTGTCTACATTGTTGCCCGGCGATCTGTCAGTATCAGAGGTATCAGCTTGGTAGGGGTCAGGGTCGTAGTGGCCGGATGAGGCAGTAGCTGAAGGGTCGGTAGCAGCAGATTGAGGAGGAAAGGGCGGAAGAGGATAGCCCAGCAATCCCTCTGTAGCTGCAATGAGGTGGTGAAGGGACTCGTCCAACTCGCGCTTCTGCTCGCCGACGCTCATATCTTCTTTAGGAAAAGGCACGTCGCTGACTGTGCCTTTGGGCTTGGGAGGTTCTGTTCCTCTGGGGGCGGTTGCGGTGCGTGCCTGGGTAGCATATTGGCGGTCGCAAGTGAAAGTTTGTGATAGTCTGTGAGAAATGGCTGTGGAATATGGCCATGGGTTTCCCAAGACTTTGAAAAACGGGGATTCGCAGGGTATTTATCATCGATCTGCGAGGTGGATGTTGGGAATATTTCCTTTGTTCGACATGCTTCAATAATCGGATAGGGAGTGATGTGTTCTGAACAGCTTGATATATACGAACAGATTCCAACTTAGTATCTGTATTCAATGTTAGAGGGGCATGTTTGATGACGGTACAATGAACAAGGATTCACACGACAACAAGTAAATGAAAACAAGTAAATCATGATTCACAATCATTCGTCACACCATCAAAACAGCAGTTAAGAGTCATGTAATCTCTTACAAAGGCTCATTATGATGAAGATGAAAAAAATTATTAATCTGCTTCGCTTTATTCCGTCGTATCCGTTTCCCTGTTGCAGACTGTGACTAGGTATTCACAGTCTATCTCTATGCTTGTTCAAGCTGCGGCTCTGGACAACTCGGAGGTTCCAACGCCAAGTTTGTACTCAATCTTTCTCGCCATTTGATGCGCATTTTGTTCTTTCTCTGCACTCGAGGTTTGAATTCGGGTGAGAGGATCGGTTCGTTAATCGGGAAGGGTTATTGGTAAGTTTGAGGGAGAAGACATTGAGGAGGTTGAAGAGAGGGTGATGAAGTATTCGAGCTACTGTTATTTCGCTTTTGCGTCTTTGATAGCCATGGTCAACTGAGGCCATGTTTCGTTGAGCAAAAGTAAAAATGAGATGCAAAGGAAGCGCTTCTTGTGATGACGCAGGGTATCAATGAACAACCCGGCTGTGCGACAGGGATAACGCTGCAAAAATGCAAAAATAACATACAACAGCGGGGATTCGCTGGTCGTCACCGACCCAACTACTAATCCGCCCCTTACCAGCTTGACTATGGGAGAGCGGACGGGATCCCGTATTTTCTGGTAGGTATGGTCGTATGTACCAGAAGGAGACTCAATTGATCATTATGACCATTTGTAT